>VDFB02086081.1:278750461-278823646 GCA_007258455.2 Sequoia sempervirens | reverse complement strand
AATTTATTGGCATGAACACTCAACTTCTTTGGAGATGTTTTTTAGTTCCTATGATTTTCATATTTTCATTCTAGTTTGTCTTGCTTAATGTATGACATTTGTTTACTTATATTCCTGATCTTTGCTTTCTATATATATATATATGTATATTCTATGTAGGATTCCATTTTTTCCATTGTTATACATTTAGGGTTATGTTTTTTATGGGTTTAATTAATAAAATAACCAATAATATTTATAGAGTTGTGTATATATGTTTTATGCTTGCTTTCCAACTTAACACAACAACATACATATTCACTATCACACATACACACACATATTAAGGAATCGATTTTTAGCTATATATGTCACACATATGTATGTTCACATTTATTTTTTGGGATTAAATTTGATATACCCTCATTTAGATTTATGAAACTTTGTATATGTGTGTCATTTAACTTACGTCAAACTCTATATATAATTAGTATGCCACTATGCTATTGAAACAACTATTACAGCTCAATAATCTATTTTCAAATCATTTTTCATCATGCAATATGCCTGTGGGATGCTTTGTATGTTTCCAAGTAACATCAAGCTATCATTTCTCCTTTTGATTTGTAAGCAAGGGTAATTTTGAATCTATTTTTCCCTAGTAAATATCTTTTTCTCTTATCATTATCTAATATGTACATCAGTTAATTATAATTAGCCAAATTCTCTTTTAGGGTGATATAATCAAAACACTAGGTATAATCTAATACCCTTATTATTTAGGATTAAATTTCAAAAACTTTCATTTGCTTCCCATCTATGCTCAATGATAAATATGACATGAGGTAAAAAGGGAAAGAGAACATCAATAAGGTGCACAAGTAAAGTGACTCATGGAGTGAATTTCACTTCTACACAATCTGCCCATGAATATACAACAGTGATCAATGAAGAAGTTATTGTTCAAGAATGTGTAGACCACTCAACACATGGTTCAAGTTTCAAACTAGTTGTTGACGTTAGTTAATTAGGTTTAGAACCACCTATTAACAATGCTTAATCAAATGAAGTACAATTGGGAAACTCAAAAATTTCCAACTCGTTTGTTTGTTTTTAACATCATCACTATAGTAGAAAATTTTGAAGATGAACATTGTCCATGAGGGCTACAACAATCAAGTGAGGAATGCTACTTAGCAATTTGAGGGCATGGTTGAATGTCTAATAACCACCACCAAACAGAGGGGGCCACGAACCATTTTATCTAAGAAGGGGGAGGTTGATATTGTCTAGTTATGCATGGATATGGTTGATATTGGCCATGGCCTTCAAGTTTTTCAATTGAAATCAAATGTGGCTCAAATCACTAAATGTAGGCATAACCCATTCAAATATGGGATGTCAGGGAGATCATGTTAGGATGGTTTTCAAATTAGGCATCTAGATTTAACAAATAGAATTGTAGAGGGTGTGGACATGGATAGAGAAATTATGGTAAGGCCCCCTATTTTTATATCCTTTTATGAAAACATGGAGAAGTTATACAATGAGCACAAGTATTGGTCTACTAGAATTTGGAATTGCTTGACAAAAATAATGTACAATATGGGAAAATTTATGCCATGCAAATGATTGCAAGAATGGGTTCTAGAGATGTCCCCCACTTACTCTTCAAAAGAAGGGAAAGCATTTGTAAGTGCATCTAAAATGAGTATCCCCAATTTCTATCTTTTTAAATTAGAAAGGCATATTTAAAACTATATTTATAATTATGATTTGGGAGCATGCATGGATACCCAAAAACATGCTTGGATGATGGAAGAGTTGTTAATTGGATGAAACATTTTTCTTTATCAATCTTAGGTAGGGTGTCACCCACAAACAAAACTCCTCTCATTTTTTATTGCCATGGTATCCACATGGCAATGAAGACAACAGATGAAGTGATGTATATAGACATTAACTTGCTTACCCTCCATGCACATACCACCCACAAGTTGTAGCCCTTGAATTCGAGTGTTCTCTCTCCATTCAAAAACTATTTCAAATAGGAAAGGACCATATGGATGGATAAAGACACCCATATCAAAATGGGAAGGGAAGACGTGGAAACTCTTGTTAACAAGGTATTCCAATAGGCATTGATGTCGTGGAATATCATGAGTGGCTTTTGAAGAACAAGAATGTTTCCATTAAATTATAGTACACTAGACAAGGATATGATGCCAAGTGAGGAATTCAAAATTCAAAAGAAATTAAACACTTATGGAGGTGAATGTGACACGATAAAAATCGAAAATAAATGAAAATTATATTAAAGTTGGAACTTGCTTGCACTTGAATGGATATAATGAGTTATCAAATAGATCAATTTGTCTAAACATACAATATTGATAATGCCACCTATACAACAAATAATTTAGAAGATGAATGCATCGAATGTCCTAATATTAAATTAAAGAAACTAAAATCCCTATTGTTCAGAATGGCTACATTGAGGATGTGCAGAGTGGGGCAGACGTTGAAGATGACAATGCTTCAAGTGAACAAGACACTAACTTTATGGCATGCACACAATATGTTGACCAACATACATGTAGCTCATTGAATAAATTTTAAAGGCTTCTAATGTAAATGGTGTAGTCAACATTATGGGGAGGTTGGACAAGGGCATTGTGTCTAAGTAGATAATTAAAAATATTAACATCAAATGCATACATTGATATGCTTAATGAACAAGAGACAAAAAAAGAATAGAACAATTTCAAGTAAGGAAAAGGGAGTAGATGAGAGAGAGGAAAGCAAAATGAGAAGCAAACTAGGCAAAGAAGGGAAAATTAGATTGGAGAAACAATAATGAAGACATGTATGTATGTATGTATGTATGTATGTATGTATGTATGTATTTATTTATGTATGTGTGTGCATTTTTCCATGCATGAATGCATGTATATATGTATGTATGGTGCTACTTTATCTCATAAGCCAAACATCAAAAATATGTACAAAATTGTCATACACTAAGCACAAAAACTAAAATGAAAAGATGGAAATCAAAGGACCTAATAAACATCTCCAAAGCACCTAAATTCTAGGTTGATAAATCTAGTTAAATGATTTCATTAGGATAGTGAAAGAATGTAAGAGATATCAAATGAAAGATATGGAGATCAAAACATAATGCAAGCATCAAAAGTTATAAAATCTTGGTTTTGGATTCATGCCATCACATTCCAAATGGTAGATTTAATCTAATAATCTCATACATCCTATGGAACTACAAGAAAGAAAATTTGAAGGAGAAGATGAAGTGTTCTAGCTAAGACCAAAAGTGGAAGAAGAGGCCATCAAAGTGGTTATTAGTGGAAACCATAGTCAAAGGGAACACATCCCTAATGGGGTGATCCCACAATAGTGGTTTACACTTTTTGGGACATCCTGATTTTTGTTGAAATCACATATTTTAAGAAAATATAATGATTTAAATCTTGAAAAGTTCCATTTGAAGGATTCTAATTGAAGAGGGTTTGATCTATCTTTGTAGAGGCTATAAGGCTGAGTTTGTATAAAAACTTCAAAGATAAAAATAAACTAAAGCTCAACAGGAAAGAATAACTAACTAACTAGCTACAGATACTTACTAAGTGGGCCCCCTTAGCAAGCATCTACTGATTACACAGATACTAAACTCAGAACTTCATTGAACTTTATTGATGAAAATAGAATGATATACATTATTTTGTTGATATGGAGACTAACAACAAACTCTGTCTCTGGTCAAACAGATTCTATCTCTCATTATCATATTGATCCTTACATGATGTCTGCTACTCTATTTCTATCTTACTCTAACTATCATCTATCTCTCTCTATCCATATCTTCTACTCTCTCGTGCAGGAGGAGTATCTTATTTTTAAATCAGAAGAACAACTAACTAACTAACTCTATCAAAGAAAGATGTGGAAGTAAAATGCATCCCAGAATCAAGGAACAAACTTCATAAATGAATTTATGTGCTCGATCCGATCCAGAGAGAGAATCTAGCGCTCCACTCTTTCCAGATTGACTTGTCATTAAAAATCTTTCCCAAGGTTTTGGTCAAAGAGTCTTCACCAGAGCTCCCTCGAAGTCGTGCAGGAAATGGAATTTGCTACAAGGCCAAGATCAGCTACGCTTGACTCGATCATTCTTCAAATACCTGTGAAACAAAAGGTAACAGGTGAAAGAAAAGGCGTATGGCACATACACGATATCTATTCATTAATCACACATTTAAATCTACTTCATCATTCCAAAGCGTATACGATATACCAGTCATTTTAGGGAGTCAACAAGGCAATAAATGCAATCAAGTCAACACAATGAGCTGCAGGAATATGAAAGTATCTTGCTACATGATATCCCAATAAAAGGTTTCAACAAAGTTTAAACAACCATGAAATAACAAAAGTAAAGACATTAAAATTTTATCATAACATCCAAATTATGAGCATATTTTAAGCTCATCACTGCCCCCTACTTAGCCCAATGTTGGTCCTCCAGCATTAACTTTTCTGGTGGTTTCTCTGAAGTCAGTGGTGGCTGTATGACTCTGGAATGGATGTCCAAACTTGTAATAGAATCCTCTGAAATCCCGGCACCTTTCATACCTTAGGTCTTCTAATTAATTGTTAAGATTTAGCTTGGTGGATCACAGGGGGCCACATTGCTTACGAGAGTGAATGTCGTGGCGAGACCTGATTCAAATCTTGTTTGAGAATCAATTGAATATATCTGGCTGGCGGATTGGATTTGGGAGCTCTTTGTAAAATTTTAGGGACCATGTGGTTCTGACTTTCTTAACCCAACAGTTAATCTCTCCCATCTTTTCTCACTTTTGATATATGCTAATCTCCAAAACGAATATTGTTGTGCCTGGAATTCATCATATACTTGCTTTCTGATATCAAATATTTTCTCTCTGGCTTAAACATTATTAATACCATATGTTAGAGCAAACCAATCTTTCAACATTGCATGTGGGTTTTGACTTTGGCGTAATGGGACATGCTCTTGTCTTCACCAGCTTCCTCATATAATGTTTCCCAACATGCGGCCCATGTGATAGGTCGAATTAAGTGGTTAGAAAGCAAGCAACAAGCCAAAGAGTGCAAATAAACAACTTAAAACAACCTACACTTCAAGATTAGCCTAAGTTGGAAACAAAAAAAGACAAAGCCACAAAATGGAACTTTATACCTTGCGTTGAGTCGATCCTTTAGTTGTACCGATCTTTAGCGTGTATGTCTCCTTGGATAGCACAAAGATGTAGAGATATGAGATACAAATGATGCTTGGAAACATGAAAATAACTAAGTGTTGGTTGGCTCACTTTGCAAGAGTTTGGCTACTTCAAATGATCTCCAAAATGAGGGGAAAAGAGGGGGTATTTATAGGATTTTGGGAATCCTAGGGGAAATGGACGGTCAATATTGATTACACCAAATATCAAGATGTACCAGGGCTAAGGTGAGTTGAGAACTCTAAGCCTCATGCTGGCTTATGTAGCACTATAAGAGATAGCCCTAAAAGGTGAAGTGGACATGAGGTGGAGATAGGACATGACATGGAGGGGGTACAAAGTACCTTGGGATTGGACAAGATCTCCTCATAAAGGAGGTACTTGTCCCCATGGAGTGAGGAAGGGACATGTGAGGAATTAAAAATTCCTCAAATATTCATATGGGGAGATTGGAAATAATTTTAAATTCCAAAGGGTGCATTGGGGGTTTAAAAGGTGAATTAAAAATTCACATGGGGAAGAGAGGAGCCTAGGATAAATAAAAAGGAATTAAAAATTCCTTGGGAGATGGGGAGAGTTGACTAAAGGGGGTGATTAGGATTGTGCAAGTACTTGATTAGATTAATTAATGAAGATTAGAAGAGAGTTAGATCTCACATGTGACTTGATGTGACAAGTCAAAGATCACATGGGGAAGAGAAAAAGGAATTTAATATTCCTTGGAAGGATAAAAGGAATTAAAAATTCCTTGAGAGGTTGATTAGGCTAGTTAGTGAAGGATTAGAGAAGGGTTAGGTGGCTAAGAGATATTAGAGGCCAACTTGCAAAGTTGGAGGATGTGACACATCTAATCAAGGATTAAGGCATGTGCACACCTTAATGATGGGATTAGAAGAAGGATTAAGATTAGATAAAATGATGGAGGATGTGACATGAGGAGGAATTAAATAAATGTGATATTTATTTAATTCAATTGATGGAAGGAGGATTAAAAGAGATAAGGTATTATTGATTAAATACACCTTAGGGATTTGGCGAAATTAAAGATATTAATTAAATAATAGGAGTATTACTTAATTACTTGAAAATAAGATGAAAGAGGATGAATTTGGATAAATTAAGTGTCCAAATTTAGACATCTACATTGCCCCTCTTTGAGATGGTGTTACAAAGTAGCATCATTTCAAAGAATATTAAAACATAGAACCTAGAAGAAGATGGTTAGATTGGAAAAGATGCCCCAGTCATTCAAAGGAGTGACTAGGAAGGGAAAAAGAAAATGATGAAAATTAGGGATGAAGGATGCCCCCTCGAGAGGACATTCAGGGTCAGGAGAACACGAGTGTGCTCTCGAAATGGATGAGATGATGCAAGGGGAGATGAAGAAGATGATGCAATGCAATGGAGGATTGGGAGGGGAGTGTGATGAAGGATGAAATGCAATCTAAATGCAATTTTCCATCGTCAGAGCACTGATTTTTGCTATAGAATAAGACACAAGACGCCAGGGTATGAAGAACCAAGGCAGATTAGTGTCTAATGCAGAAAACAAACATAAAAAACAAGAAGGCTATCCCAACACCCCAAAGTCATGGTGACCTTGGTCGGGCCAGGTATTGGGATAACCACAAGCACACAAGGATGCCCCAACGTAACACAAGACCTTAGGGATCTTGGTGGGTACTATGTGGGACAACCGAGAAGATAGAAAAGATCAAGATACACCCCTATGTTGACTAGTCACAGCACACCATGATATGATGGATCAAGGCGACCATGACAAGTGATGATAGGGAGCTCAAATGATAAACAAAAGCCAAAAGCATCAAAAGATCACAATCAAAATCAAACGTCCTTTGCCATAGGATCAATCAAGGGGATGGATGGGATTGATGAGGTCTCTTAGGAAGGATGCATCCTGTTGAGACCGATGATGGATACTAAATTAAAAGATCGATATGACATAGGATATTCAAAACTGATTGGATTTATTGATACAAGTGGATCTTGTTTGTTAAGAACCAGCTAGATAAGGGCATAGCTTGACGACGCGACATGAGAGACATGACACAAGATAGGAGACTAACACATCCTAGTGACCTAGGGGCTCGAGGGCTGATCAAGATTAGCCTTGCCTACGTGGAAGCGCAGAGCCCTCGTAGTTCGATAAAAGGCTGACGACAGACCATGATGGAGATTTTGACAGATGACCAAGATAGGATGGAGAATAGGAGAAAAGTGGACAATATAGATCGATGATGGATGGAACCCCGGGGGCGGATCAAATGATCGACCTTGCCTACGTGAAAGCGCAGGGGCAACGGAGTTCGACTGAAGGTCAAAGACAAGTGATGGATGAAAGATGATGAGATAACCCTAGATAAGGGGATGAAATGATTGGATTGACAGGATGGGACAACATAGACCTGTTGTACTAGAACAGAGGATAGTGACTATACAAGCTCAGGGATGGGATAGTTATCCAAATCATCAAAGATGAAGTGGGCAGATGACATGCCATATAGATGAATGATGAGATGATGAACGATGAGATAGAAAAGAGGACGATAAGATAGATGACATTGGATTGCGTGGGGAAAAGCCTAGAGCTAGATACCAATGACAAAGGATTATGAGATGGGATGAGGGGAGAGGATGGGGGGAGGAAAAGGATTGTTTAGGTGGATTGGATAGAGGGATAAGGAAATGGATGAGGAAAAGGCGACCAGATGGAGAGATGACTAATCCTTGGAACTAGAAGGTGAAGGGTGGGAAAAGATGGAGGATTACGATTGATGAGAGTTTGTAATGATAGGATGTTTGATGAAGGGTTGAGATGATAGGAGGTTGGATGAAGTTTTGAGATGATAGATGAAGGTTTGAAATAGATGAATGGTTACATGGAATGAGTGAATGGAGGAATAGGACCCAATTGAAGAAGATGGAGGAAGGAATCGTAAGATTTTGTTCAATATCCAAAGATCTTGACTGCAGAGGGGGTTTGGGTAAGCTCAGATTGTGATAAGATTAAAGCTCAGATGAGGATAAGATGAAAGCTTAGATGAGGATTGGATTGAAGACTAGAATGATTGAAGGATATGAGTGGACATGATTCTACACCGAGTTCCAGGGTTGAAAGGGCGTAAAGTGTTGACAATCAGATTTTCCCAAATTTGGCAATTTTTAAAAATTGTCAAATTTTGCCATTTTAGGAAACTTCATGGTCGTATGTTTTGAGAGTCCCAATTTTTTCCAAGAAATACCCATTGGTGAGATAGGATGAATTGCCAAATAACATCCCAGATTCGGGATATGCATTTTGAGTTATGAGCGAAAACAATTTTTCAAAATGCTAGAAGAAAACACTAAAGTGGGATTTTGAGGGCTGAGATGAAAGTTTGAGGCCCCAAAAATGTGTCAAAACGGGCTCCAACCAGTTTCAAAGAAACTCTTGGCAATCCACTCGTTAGCTCATAACGCAACCACCCGTCAAATTTCAGCTCAAACGGACACCCGAGTCAAAAGTTATGGCCTCCGGAAGTTTGGTGTAAAAAACAAAACCCTCAAAATTATGGTTTTTCGATAAATTTTGAAAGTTTCAAGACATGGGTTTTGTTCGGGGTGTCGAAAGGAAAAATGGGTAGAAATTTTTTTTTTTGCTAATGGCCTTGGATTTTGCACCAGAGGGGAGAAGTTGGCTGACCCATGAGACCCCGGTCACATGGCTGGAAGCGGGCAGATGCCCGCAGGAGTGGGCGAATCCCTTGTAGTCAAGAAGTGAATGAATCGCCCACTGAGGCTGACAGTCACTTAGCCGGGCTGAGCCGAGATCCGCCACCCGAGGCCCGAAGCGGATCCGCCGGTTTTATCCGCCACCGAGGCGGAGCTGAGATCCCTGCAGCCGAGAAGCGAACTTAGTCTGCCCGGGCTTGAGCGAATCCACCCGTAGCAGAAGCGAGATAGATCCATACCGAGAAGGGAGGAGGAAGTGCAGGGGAGGGATGGGAGAGATAGGGGGATAGGGATGGGGGGAGAGATAGGAGGATGGGGATAGGGGGAGATGGGGGGATGGGGATGGGATGGGAGATGGGGATGGGGGATGGGGGGAAGATTGGGGGATGGGCAGAGAGGGATGGGGGATGGGGAGAGATAGGGGGAGGGGGATAGGGAGAGATAGGGGGATAGGGATGGGGATGGGGAAGAGATGCAGGATAGGGGAGATGGGGGATGGGTGGGGATGGGAGGGATGGGATGGGGGAGATGGGGGGAGATAGGATGGGAAGAGATGGGAGGGGAGGATGGGGGATAGGATGGGGAAGAGATAGGAGGATGGGGATGGGGGATGAGGGGAGAGGAAAAGGAGATGGTGGGGGGAGGGGATGGGGGAGATGGGAGATGGGAGGAGGAGATGGGGGAGATGGGATGTGATGGTGGATGGGGGAGATGGGAGGAGGAGATGGTGGGGGGAGGGGATGGGGGAGATGGGAGGAGGAGATGGGGGAGATGGGATATGGGAGGAGGAGATGGGGGAGATGGGATGGGATGGTGGATGGGTATGAAGACATGGATGGGGGGGGAGAAGAGATTGGATGAAGAGAGGGGATTGGCGAGGTAGATTGAAGGACGGGTAGGGGGATAAGGATAGGGAGGTTAAAAGGATTGTGGGGAGCGATTAGAAGAGAGGGATGGGGAGATGGAAGGGATTGTTCTGATGGAATGAACGATGTCTCCAAGGACTATATCACAAAGGAAGATAGATGCCCCCACTCTAGATATGTCATGTGTGAGGAGGCATGAGGGATGGAAGATAAGTGGATGGAAAGATAAAAGAGTGAGATGGATGAAGATAGGATGCATGGAAGGAAGGGATATGGAAGGTAGCATGACGGGTGGATCAGGAAGGTAGACGAGTGCGAATGACAGTTGGGATAGTGTGCAGATGAGGGAGATGTATGCTAAGAGGTGCCCAAAGCATGCTTATATGTTTGCCCCATTGTTATCAAGATCACAAGGAGGATGGAAGGATTGAAATAAGTGATATATGCCAAACAAGATGTGTAAGCTTGATAGGATGGATGGAGGGGATGGACGAAAATGATGTATAGCAATAAGATGGGTGCATAGCCGAAAGCGTAGCAGGAAGTGTAGCGGATGGAGGAAATGCAAATCAGGAAGTTGCCCCCAAGTGTAGATGGGGATTTACGCATGACGCCTATTTGCCAGGTTTTCATCATGGTACTTATCCAAGGTGCTTGTTTTCCAAGTTTTCACCATTGGACGGATTATTTCTCTTTACTATTTTATTTTTTGATTTTGATTTTGATTTATTTATTTATTTATTTATTTTTATTTTTTGACTTTTTTGACTTTTTTTATTTTTTGACTTTTTGGATAGTATGTAGAAGGAGATGGATAAGGATAGGGAGGCGAATAAGTGGATTTAGAAGACATGCGATAAGGATATGGATGAAGGACTCAAGCATCAAGTTCTCTATCAGGTATTAAGAGCTCATGTTCAAACCGACTATTGGATGTTGGTACAACCTTAGGATAAATGGATTATGCGAGAGGATGAATGAGAGGGATTTGATGGGGAAGATATGGGGGATAATGGGTGGGATGTTGGAAATGGTATGGATAGAATGATGGGGTGGATACGTGATGGGGAGATGAGTTCAGGACCAACATTGGCACATGTGGTGATGGATGTGAAAAGATAAGGGGACTAATGGATGGAGAATGTGGGGATAGTGGAGGAGATGGAATTGTGAATTTTGGGACATAGGGACCCAAAACAGATTTAGGAGATGAAAGGGGTGTATAATTAGCTTTTGGATTAGCAACTTTGGATGTTTTTACAGACTTTTCATTTGATGGCATTGCATCTTTTTTCTTTGGGATCCACATGGTTTTGATCTTTGCTTTGCTGGCTCTTTGCGAGCTATAGATTTGATTTTGATTTTGGATTTTCTTTTTCTTTTCTTCAACATGTCATATAAAGGGGACATGGGGAGCTTTAGATTCATGTGGATGTTTGGATTTATGCATTTTTCCTCTGGCATCCAAAGTGCTCATACTAGCAATGGGATGGGTGTGAGAAGATGGATGATGTGAAGTGACGGAGGTAGGAGTATGGGGATTACGTGTAGATGGGGGATGTTTAGGTATGTGCCTTTGTTGATCCTGATTATGGGACATGCGAGAGGGATGTTTATGATGGATGACATGGATAGGTGTTGGATGGATGAGCGAATGAGATGGAGGAGGTGATCTTGGGATATACTTGACCCAAGATGGAGAGTAGATGAAGGGCGGAGATGGTGGATGGAGGGATGTAGGACCAAAATGGATGCAGTGGATGAAGGATAGGAGATTGTGGATGGAGGGATGTAAGGACCCAAAATGGATGGAGCGGATGAAGGAGGAATATGGGCGGTTGTTTTGAGGTGATATGATAGAGGAGGAGGATGGCAGCATATGATTTGGTGGAGCGATGGGAAGAGCCAACATTTCTTTTGGAAAAGGCTCGTTGAGGACGTCTAGAGGTTGTACCAATGTGTTTAGATTGTGAGTCTTGGGGAATAGATCCAAGACCTTGCATGCAGATTTGTTCTTTGACTTGGATGGGTTCTAAAATACCTTGCTCATGAAGGCCTAGACCTTTTCCTTGATAGTTCAGGTTCTTGAGCATTCGATCCATGATAGGATTTTTGTTATTTTGAAAATATGATGCGAGTCCATTATTAGGTGGGGGATGATGGGTGGTATATACACTGTGTTTTTCTTCTGCAAGGAGGCCACCATGGAAGAATGTGAGAGTACCAATGGGATATGCAAGCGGTGTGGGGATAGTATTTTTAGGCGATGATTGGGGATCCTGAGAAGGAGATGATGGAATAGCATTTGGATGGGTTGTATCTGGAGAGGGAGTAGGGGATATGATAGGATTTGATTTTGTGGTAGCAAGCTCATGCAATGGAGACGGGGATGGAGTGGTAGAATCTTGAATGTTAAGAGGATCATGGGATGGAATGGATGGGGGAATGTGATCTTGTGGTAAACTAGATAGGATGGTAGGATCTTTATCTGGAGGAGGGGATATGATAGCATGCTTTGGATTAGGCTCTCGGCATGACTCATCATGTGCGGGAGGTATGATAATGGAGTCATAGGGGGACTCTTCAAGTGGGGAAGATGGAAGGATGGAGGATTCGATGCAATCATCAGAATGGATTTTGGTGCTACTAGGAGTGGGAGGAGTGGATTGGATTTGGGTGTCGTCGATAGGTTCGACGGCTCTCAAAATAGGGAGTGGATGTTTAACGGATTTGGTAGATGTGATGGTAGGAGATGGGGACTCAGTGGATTCAGAGGATGTGATGGTAGGAGATGGGGACTCAGTGGATTCAGAGGATGTGTTGGTAGGAGATGGGGACTTAGTGGGTTCAGGGGATGTGATGGTATCATCAATGATAGGTGTTGGATGGAGAAGGGTCTCATTACTAATGACCATGGATGATGGGTTGGGATGGCATGGTTCCATGACTGCAATGTGTGGAGTGGGGGATGTTTCCTTTCTTATAAGCCCTTGGAGAAACTTGAATACGCTAGGCTGAGGTGGAGAGGTGGGAGTGGATGAAGGTTTATGGATTAGTGGGGGATTAGGACTAGGGATTGGCGGGCTAGGATTAGATAGGGGAATGGGATTGGATGTAGGATTGGGAATAGATGGGGGATTAGGTGAAGGGTTAAGATATGGATATTGGCATGGTGAATTAGGACACAAGGAGGTGGGTGGTGGATTGTAGTAAGGGTATGGTGATGGTGGATGAGGATGGGAAGATTGAGGTGGTGGATGGAGATAGGGAACTGCGGATGTTGGATTAGGGTAAGTTGGTGGGTGTGTTTGACTAGGATAGGAAGATGTGAATGTAGGATTAGGCTGAGCAGATTGGTGTGGAAGATTAGGGTAGTGGGTACATGTGGATGAAGGATTGAGATAAGAGGATGTGGATGGGGGATCAAGATAGGGGTATTGTGATGGAAAACTAGGATAAGGGGATGATGTAGATGAAGGATATGATGGATATGATGGACATCCCTTGTCAAAGGTAGCATAAGGAGTGTGATTAGGCATAGATGAAGACGTGATGGGATAACTCAATGGGGTGATTGGATTTTGGAAGGTGGGTAGAGAAAGCTTACTAGCAATGATAGTGTCAAGGGGATCTATGTCGTATACCTCTTGATCAACAAGACTTTCGTTATCATCGTCAACGTAATTAGGGTTTCCCTTGACCACTATTGATGGAGGATAAGAATTCATGATGATGAAAGGATAAAGATGATGGATGAAAGGTTTTGGATGGAATCGGACTAAAGCTCAAATCAGGATTTAGGACACGCTCAGATTGGGATTGGATTAAACCTCAGATTAGGATGATTGGATGATTGGATGGGATTGATTCTAACAATTGGATTGGATGATCAAAGGATGATTATGACACCGAATCTGCTTCGAGATGGAAGTAGATTGATTGGGTCAAAGGTGATTGGATAGGGATGCGATTGGGTTGGATTGGATTGGATTGGCTAAGATCGATCAATGATTGATTAATAAGATCGACCGATGGATCAGATAGGATGACAGAAGGGACTTTAAACGTCGTTCAGAGATTACCCTAGGTGACTTATGATGCTGATTGATCGGATTAAATGACAAAGAGATGATTGGGGCACCAAATCCACTTTTAAGATTGAAAATGGATTGATTGGGCCGACGATGATGATTAAATTAGGATGGATGACAATCCTAAGAGGATGCTAATGATGACGATCAAATCAGATACTTTGGTCAATTTGGATAATAACCCAAGACGAAGTTCGGGGGATTTGGATGGGCAAAACGATGATTTGATTGGAGAAATGGATGATAGAAATGGATGAACAAATACTCAAAATGAGCAAATGGTTGATTGGGATGGATGAACAATTACCCGAAATGAGTAAACAAATGATCAGAACGATAGAACGAGAGTTCAGAATGATGAAAGGAGGTTTGAAATGTATGAATGCTTACTCGGAACAAGTGGATGATCGGAATGACAGAACAAGAGTTCGGAATGATGAAAGGATATGTGAAATGGATGACCGTTTACTCGGAACGAGTAAACGAATGAGCGAAATGATAGAACGAGAGTTCAGAATGATAAAGGGATATGTCGAATGGATGAACGTTTACTCAGAATGAGTAAACGGATGAGAATGGTAGGGTATACCCCCCTCGAGGAGGTAGATGGTGAAGAAAAAGGTGCCCCGGCCAACTTCTCAAAAGTATGAAGTGGTATATATCATTGGAAAGAGCACGAAAAACTGAGAAGAACTGCCTTTGAATGGAGTCAATCGGATTAACAGTGTGGAAATGGTGGCCCCGGGAAGAAGGAGTATAAGGTCAAATCTGCCACTGCATAAGGACAGGTCCGCCACTGAATTAGGACCAATCCGCCACTGCACTAGGACAGGTCCACCACTACACTAGGACAGATCCGCCACTGCAGTAGGACAAATCCGCCACTGCACTGGGACAGATCCGCCACTGCACTGGGACAAATCCGCCACTGCAGTAGGACAAATCCACCACTGCACTAGGACCAATCCCGCCCTTTGCAGGAGCGAGTCGCCACTACACTAGGGCAGATCGCCAGCGTAGTAGGACAAATCGCCAACGCGGGGCAGATCCGCCCTTTGCCTTTGGGACAAATCGCCCGCTTCGCGATGAGACAAAATACGCCTTTGCTGCTTGGGGCAGATCCACCTTGCTGCCCGGACAAATGCGCCACGGCTTACGGGGGCGAATTAAAGCCAAAGGATAAGGACAAGTTAAAGATAAGTTTAGGCTTGATGTTTTTTGATGGATGGGTTAGGCAAAGGACCCAAAATATAGCAAACACTAATAATGATTGGTTTTGCACGAGAAAGACAATTCAAGCAACACAACCCTAAGATTAGTAGAGACGGGTATGGTCAACAAAGTCTTCTACTCTATGATGCACATGGTTTCTAAGTAGTCCTTGATATACACCCGGTACGTGAGGCCCAAAGCGTGAACACCAACCTTACAAGCATGAGCTCGAACCTTAGCTAATAGAGGCTCGACCAACTCTTCACGCCATCCCGACGCTTCGCCAATTACAACGTGGTTGGATTGAGGTACAACTTTCGCTCTCCCCCCTTTATATACCCCGCCGGTATGCGTGGTTGGAATCGTCCCTTGGGGTGATGAAATCCCCAAGCAGGTCCCACTAAGAAAATGAAAAAGAGGGGTGACTCAAAAGGACTTGGAAAGCTACGATTTCTCTTCACCCACGATCACCAAATGGCGCAAGGGGATTGGATACGTCAAATAGCTTTCCCAAACACGCCAAACAAGGTTTATTGACACCTTTTAATTAAACTATGTTCCTATTTTACCAAAAGACAATCGAAAAAACTTGAACTTTTTACCTTCTGGAGGACAGGTCCGCCACTCTATTAGGACAGATCTGCCACTGAATTAGGACCAGTCTGCCACTGCACTGGGACAAATCCGCCACTCCAGGACCAATCCGCCACTGAATTAGGACCAGTCCGCCACTGAATTAGGACCAATCTGCCACTGAATTAGGACTAGTCTGCCACTGAATTAGGACCAATCCGCCACTGAATTAGGACCAATCCGCCACTGAATTAGGACCAATATGCCACTCCAGGACCAATCCACCACTCTAGGACCAATCCGCCACTCCAGGACCAATCCGCCACTCTGCAACCTGGACCTTGAAAAATGCAAAAAACAGCAAACGTGAAGAAAATAGACCCGTTTGTGGGTCCCACCGGGCATGCCAGAAATGTGATAGGTCGAATTAGAGGGTTAGAAATCAAGCAACAAGTTAAAGGAGTGCAAATAAACAACTTAAAACAACCTACACTTCAGGATTAGCCTAAGTTGGAAACAAAACAAGACAAAGCCACAAAATGGAACTTTATACCTTGCGTTGAGTCGATCCTTTGGTTGTCCCTTCGATTTTTGACGTGTATGCTCCTTGGATGGCACAAGATGTGAGATGTGAGATGCAAATGATGCTTGGAAACATGAAAATAACTAAGTGTTAGTTGAGAAACAAAACTGCAAGAGTTTGGCTAGCACAAATGATCTCTCCAAAATGAGAGAAAAGAGGGGGTATTTATAGGATTTTTAGGAAATCCTAGGAGAAATTGACGGTCAAGATTGATCCACCAAATATCAAGATGTAGGGCTAAGGTGAGTTGAGAACTCACAAGCCCTCACATCTTGACATGT
The DNA here is from genome assembly GCA_007258455.2 of Sequoia sempervirens. Taxonomy (NCBI): domain Eukaryota; kingdom Viridiplantae; phylum Streptophyta; class Pinopsida; order Cupressales; family Cupressaceae; genus Sequoia; species Sequoia sempervirens. The sequence continues at coordinate 278,807,047 of VDFB02086081.1, read as the reverse complement.
GGCATATGAGATAGCCCTAAAAGGTGAAGTGGACATGAGGTGGAAGGATAGGACATGACATGGAGGGGGGTACAAAGTACCTTGGGATTGGACAAGATCTCCTCATAAAGGAGGTACTTGTCACCATGTGGGTGAGAGGACAAGTGGGGAATTAAAAATTCCTCAAATATTCTCATGGGGAGATGGGAAAAGAATTTTAAATTCCAAAGGGTGCATTGGGGGTTAAAAGGTGAATTAAAATTCACATGGGGAAGAGAGGAGCCTAGGATAAATAAAAAGGAATTAAAAATTCCTTGGGGGATGGGGAGAGTTGACTAAAGGGGTGATTAGGATTGTGCAAGTACTTGATTAGATTAATTAATGAAGATTAGAAGAGGGTTAGATCTCACATGTGACTTGATATGACAAGTCAAAGATCACATGGGGAAAGAGAAAGGAATTTAATATTCCTTAGAAGGATAAAAGGAATTAAAAATTCCTTGAGAGGTTGATTAGGCTAGTTAGTGAAGGATTAGAGGATGGTTAGGTGGCTAAGAGAGATTAGAGGCCAACTTGCAAAAGTTGGAGGATGTGACACATCCTAATCAAGGATTAGGCATGTGCACACCTTAATGATGGGATTAGAAGAAGGATTAAGATTAGATAAAAATGATGGAGGATGTGACATGAGGAGGAATTAAATAAATGTGATATTTATTTAATTCAATTGATGGAAGGAGGATTAAAGAGATAATGTATTATTGATTAAATACCTTAGGGATTTGGCAGAATTAAAGATATTAATTAAATAATAGGAGTATTACTTAATTAACGAAAATAAGATGAAAGAGGATGAATTTGGATAAATTAAGTGTCCAAATTTAGACATCTACAGGCCATAATTCACCTCATTTGCTGTCCATGACATAAATTCTCTCAAATGAATATCACCAATGTATAGAAGAGGATTCCATTTTGTTTCAAATGGTATTAAATAGCCATGCAAATAAAATTCACACAGAGAATTTCTTAACTAGTTAGGGGCTGCTTGGCATGCTTCATAAAACTCTTTGGCAGTGTGAATTATAGGGTCTTGGTTTCTAGAAATTCTCATCAATTGAAACCATAAAAACTGTTCTTTAAGGCACAGCGCATAAACTCTGGGTAGCAGTCTGCATTCCATAATTTGACTAGTTACTTTTAACATTTCGTCCATTTTTGCTTTCAACTCAGCAATTTCTTGTTTCTGACTTTCAATTTTCCTTTTCAATTTCTTCTTTTCTACTTCCCACAGACTTTGTTGAATATCAGTCTGGGCTATGTGTCGAAAAGTCAGAGTTTGTAATGTAACTATTTCCCAATTATCTTTAACATATTCCAGAAACTCAATTAAAAACGTCCTCCTATACACAACAATGGCTTTACAAATTGCAGGGTAAAATACAACTTCACTAGGCACATTCAATTTTTCAATATGTTCTTGCTCTTGGTGCAAGATAAATTTTTCCTATTGTTGCGGTGGAGAAGTCTATGCTTCCTCCAAAAATTGCATAGCAGCAGTAGCCAAATCATCAAGATTTGGTAACCCTTGCTCATTATGCCCTGTTTCTTTTGTCTGAATTTGTTCCTCTTCAGGAATGAACGAACTCTGAGCAGCATTCTCAGACTCATTCTAAGAAACATTAAATTTAGATTCAACAGACCCTTCTGAAATTACAATCACCTCAGGTTGCAGTGAAGCATGGGAGGTCTTAGATTGTTTTCTTGTGGAAACCCTTCTTGGCACAGATGCGGCTACAGGAGGTGTTCCGGTAGCTTTTCCTTTTCTTGTTTGTTCAAAGGGCTCTGCCCTATCAGAGGATGACGGTGAACTGGTAATATCAACAGCTGTTGCTATAGGAGAAACTGCTACATGGGAAGGTGCTACAGGAGAGGAGCATTGTCTTTTCTAAGGACGAGGGTCAGATTCATGGAACCCTTCTGCCTTTGTTTTTCCTTTCTCTCTCCTAGTGGCAGACCTAGTTTGTACCCTAGCAGAGAATTCAGGTGCAAAAGCTGCAGGACTAGGTGCTACAGAAGTAGATGACCTTTGCCCTATTCCACTAGTAGATGCAATTTCTTTCTTCTTTCTTTAAGACCATGGGGTAAGTACCCTAGAAGGTTGTGGTATTTGCAAACTCTTTTGGGCAACAAATTGTTGCCAGGAGAGAGGTGAGACGTCTTTCAAAGAGTGCTCAATCAATAATTTAATAAGGCCATGATGAGGGACAGAATTGTCTTTCCCCTGTTGAGTTCCATGGGCACTTTGTTCTAAAAACTTTAACAAGAAATTTAGAACATTTATGACTAACCCATGCCTCATATGGCTTAATAATTTAAAATGATGAGAATGCAGGTAGGAAAAACGACCTTCACAGGTGAAATACCTCATTATACAAGTGGCATACTCTGAATATGGAGGAGGCAGTGATACACGCTTCCATCCCTGCTTGGAGACTTCTAGAGGTCCATCAACAGGCATTGAAAACTCAGCCCTTGCAGCTGCAGCATCTGAAGAAAAGTTTTCTCCAACGGCTGGAAGCCCAGTTACCTCAGTAATTATGTCTTCATTTGCAACAACTGTTAGACCCCATATGACGGCTTCCCCTTCAGAAAGGGTTCTCAAGAATTCTCCAGCAGCCTCCTCATCAAAATCATTTAAGCTTAAGAAATAATTTAACCATCCGCAGAGACTGAATGCATGGGCTGTTTGCGGATTTTGCAGTAACAATTCATGAGCTACAGGCTCATGTCCCACCAACTGACCACCTATGTTTGCAGTTTTTCTTAGCTGAACTCAATTCCTTGCTGAAGATTCAAATTCTCTGTTTCCCCTTTGTCTCTGATTTTGCTTCTGTCGTGCCGTCACATTTCTTTTTTTTTTTTCTAAAAATGAGCTTTTTGAACAAGCAGTCTTAATTGTAGTTTACAAGAAAAACATGCATTAAAGAAGGACATGTGATCACATTTGGAAAGTACCAGAAAGGCATTAAAGAAATGTCATTTATGCAGTTATAGCAGCGGCGAAAAGATAGGTTTCAAAACATGGATTACCCTGCCCCCTACTTAAAGTATGACATCTGTCCTCGGGTGCTATCATAATAGTGGTTTACAATTCCTGAGAGGAATGAATTTTAGCTGAAATCACATATTTTTAGAAAATATAATGATTTAAGCCTTAAAAAGTTCTATTTTAAGGATTCCAATTGAAGAGGGTTTGATCAAATCACCTTAGATCAAACCCCCTTGGATAGAACCTCGCTAGTTTTAAACCATACCTATAAATGCGTCTCCTTTACACCTATCAAAATGCTGATAAAAAATCACTTTTGATTTAGCTTTTGGGGGATCAAATGAATTCATTTAAAATTTATTTCAAATGATTATAGTATTCCTTAGAACAAGCTATCCAATGAATATAATTTTAATATGTTTTGGTTTTGTTATGTATTTGTTTTTTAAGTTTTATTAAACATAGGTTTTTCATCGAAAATGAATTTCTTTGTTCTTCACATGTGGAAAAATAGAAGATTATCAAAAAATTTGCAAAATATGAGTGCACCAGATATTGAAGTCCTTGATCCAACAAAAAATTAAATTAAATTTTTACATTTACAAAAAAAGTTACGTTATCGATGCTGTGTCTAAATTGTAATTTGTTTGACTTTGAAACTTGATTAAGGAAAAATATTCAATAAAAATTATCTAACCAAGTGGAAGCACTAGATATCCGAGTTACAAATCTAAATTTGAAATAATTAGAATTTTATCCTTCATGGAAAAAAAGTTATATGTTATACGGTGTGTGTCATTTTTTAAAAATGTTGTTTTCTGGAAAAAATCAATTTTCGTGGGAGATAGAAAAAGAAGTGCAATTTGATTCCAAAAATTTTGAAAAAAACATTTTTAGAATCTACAGACAAAATTTGATGAGACTCTAATTTGCACCATCTTCAAATTCCTCACAGTTTAGCCGCTATAGGTGCCCGAATGTGAATATTTAGTTAAAAATAATAATTTCAGTGTCCAGTTTGGCCAAAAATTGTAAACCACTATTATGGGATGACCCCCTCACATGTACTAAATAATAGGTAGAGATTCAGGAATAATGACCTGTACATGCATAGCAGTAAATGAATAGAATGAAATAAATCAAATATGCGATAAGAAAAGATATGGCGTACCTTTGATAATTGCACGTACGTGTGAAGAAAGATGACGGCACTGCATGAAGTGACAAGTGGGAAAGATATCTTAATTAAGGTTGATGCAGACGGATGAAGTGGATTGGTGATGTGGCGGATGAAATGTACGAATGAAATGGATGGATGGGATGGATGGAAGATAAAAAATTGAGATGGGGGCGATAAATGAAAATGGAGAAAAAGGGGTTTTCTTAAAAGAAAACATTTATTATGGGCATGCTTTTTAAAAATTACGGCGACGCTGCAGGAGAAAGGATAAAGCCTTCTACTGCAGGAAGAGTAGCGGGAGGAACTTGAACAAACTGTTACATAAATTCTTCCTTTGACATTGGTTTATGGTACAACCGGAGTCGGTGGCCATTGACGAGCAATTTAAAATGGACTGGATCAATTGTCACTAGTTGTACAACCCCATTGTCGAACACATTTTCAACTTCATAGGGGCCAAGTCAGCGTGCTGTGAGCTTACCCTGGTTGTCTTGATATCTAGAATCATATAACAGGGCCCAATCTCCAGCAGAAAATTTCTTAGTTTTGATGTGTTGATCATGCCATTTCTTTCTTTGCTGTTGGATTGCTTCTGTGTGCTGCAGGGCAGTTTTTCTCATTTCTTCCAAAGCATTTAGCTGCAAGAGACGGTCTTGCTGTGCTTCAGATAAGTCCATGTTGAGTTCAAGAGTTGTCCTCAAAGTTTTATGTTCAAATTCTATGGGTAACATGGCTGTTTTTCCATAAAGCAGCTCAAAAGGTGTAAACCCAGTTGTTGTCTTCCATGTAGTCCTGTAAGCCCAAACTGCTTCAGGAAGTCTATTGCTCCAGTCTTTCCTATGGATTTGCACTGTCTTTGTGAGAATCGCCTCAATTTCTCTGTTTGTTACCTCCGCCTGACCATTGGCTTGAGGATGATAGGGACTAGACTTCCTATGTTTAATCTTATAGTCATTCATTAGTGCAGTGATCATATTTGATGTAAACTGAGCTCCTTGATCAGTTACAAGCTCTCTGGGAACTCTAAATCTTGTGAAAATTTGTTCATACAGAAATTCAGCAACGTTGTTATCTCGGGCATGAGTCATAGCTTTTACCTTGACCCATTTTGTGACATAGTCTGTGCAAACTAGAATGTATGACTTTCCATTTGATGGTGGATCAATTGGTCTCACAAAATCCATTCCCCATTTATCAAAATGGGTGACTATGACTTCCGGATATAGTGGCATTTTATCTGACTTAGTTGGTCTTCCCATACGCTGGCATCTATCACACTTCCTTGTATAGGCCACAACATCTTTGTGTAATGTTGGCCAGTAGTACCCTATTGTAAGAACCTTCATTGCTGTTCTTTTTACTGCAAAATTCCCTCCACATGGTTCATCATGGCAAGCATGCAGAATATCATAAGTCTCATATTCTCTTACACATCTTCACATTACTTGATCAGGTCCAGAATAAAATAAACAATTTGCGATCCAGGAAAAGTTAAAACTTTTCTCTATCAACAATTTTTTTTCTTTTGGAGAAAAGTGAGATGATATTCTGTTTGCTGCTAGATAATTGGCAATGTCTACATACCATGGAGTTTGTGCAATAATAGAGAACAAGTGTTCATCAGGAAACCTATCATCAATAACTTCATGTTCATCAGGTGCAGTTGATTGAAGTCTTGATAAAAATTTAGGTACAACATTAGCTCTTCCTGGTCTGTCAATGATTGTGATATCAAATTCTTGTAACAACAGGAGCCATCGTGCCAGCCTACTAGAGATGGCAGGTTTGTTCATCAGATACTTGATTGCTACATGGTCAGTATCAATGAATATCTGATAGCCTGTGACATAATGCCTAAATTTATTTAAAACATAGACTACTGCAAGCAACTCCTTTTTTGTGACAGTATAGTTGAGCTCAGGACCTTGAAGGTTCTTGCTGATAAAGTAAATAGCATGTTCGATTGAATTTTATTTTTGACTCAGAACTGCTCCTATACCAAAATCAAATTCATCGGCATGTATGTGAAAAGGAAAATTCCAATTTGGACCTTGAAGAACAGGGGCTTTAGTAAGCAAGTCCTTTAGTTGCAGGAAAAAAATTTCATAGGCTTCTGTCCACTCAAATTGAGAATCCTTTGTTAACAGGGCATAAAGTGGGCTGACAATTTTACTGAAGTCTTTTATAAACCTTCTATAATAACCTGCATGACCAAGAAAACTTCTGACATCTTTTTGTTTTGCAGGAGTTTGTAAATTCATCATAACTTCAATTTTAGCAAGGTCAACCTGAATTCCATTCTTTGAGATATGATGACCTAAAATAATACCCTCTTCCATCATCAGAAAACACTTTTCACTGTTTAGAGATAAATTTTGCTCTCTGCACCTTTTCAATACCTTTTTTAAATTCATCAGTGCTTCTTCAAATGTGACTCCATAGGTAGTAAAATCATCCATGTAAATTTCTATACATTCATGAGATATATCAGCAAAGATACTAATTACTGCTCTCTGAAATGTTGCTGGTGCATTGCATAGACCAAAAGGTAAGACTGAATAAGCAAATGTTCCCCATAGACAGGTAAAAGTGGTCTTATCTTGATCTTCAGGGGCTATTTTTATCTGATTGTACCCACTGTAACCATCCAAAAAGGAAAAATATCTTTTGCCAGACAGTGAATCTAGTACTTGGTCTACAAAAGGTAGTGGAAAGTGATCTTTTATAGTGGCACTGTTCAACTCTCTGTAATCCACACACACTCTCCATTTTCCTCCTTTCTTGGGGACAATGACTAATGGAGAAACCCATTGGCTGTCAGAAATTGGGTAAATAAAACCAGCATCAGACAACTTTTGAAGTTCACTTTTCACTATTTCTCTAAGTGTTGGATTTACTCTTCTTTGAGGTTGTCTAACTGGTGAACAATCTTCTTTGATATATATTCTATGAGTACAAACTCAAGGATCTATTCCTTGCATGTCCCCATATTCCCATGCAAAAGATTTATTCTGTTCTTGTAGGATTTTTAATAAGATAGTTTCTTGAGATTGTGACAGCTTGCTATTGATATTCAAACAATGATCTCGAGACAATTCTATCTGCTTAATGAGATTACTTATAGAATCAACAGGTAATGTTTGTACCTCTTGTGGAAGTAAGCTATGAAAAATTGTCAGAAGTTTAGGCAATGAACTTTCAGAATTTGGTTGCGGCAAGAAACATTGTAAATGAGTACCATTTGGATCAGATGAACTACCCGTATTAGAATTGTACTATAGAATTTGAAACAACAGAGCATCCTCACTTTGGAGGTGTGAGAATGGATCATTTTGAATCATCATTAATTGAGCCAAAGAATTGGCTTCTTTAGTTTCTTCCCCCACATCTGGCCTAACAGGTTGAGACAAATCTGGTTGAGGTCTAGCAAGCGGATACAAGGCCAATTTCTTTGTGGACTGCCCATCAGAAATGGTCATATCTCTAGAGTGGTATCCTATAAAAGCATCAGCAGTTGCTAACCATGGTCTACCAAGGATAACTGGGTACCCTCCTAAAGTTGCCTTAACTGATAATATTGTGAAATTAACAGGATACTCCCAAGATTCAAGAGTGATAATTACATCTTCCACCATCCCATCAGGTTTAACTATGGAGTTGTCTGTAAGCTGCAAAACTGTGGGTGTAGACCTAATGTTTGAAATATTCAAGGAGTCCATAGTAGGCTTTGTCATGACATTAATGGCAGCACCTAAGTCAATCAAAATATTTTTTACAACTTGGCCATTTATGTGTATCTGCACTACAGGACTTTCGGGATCAAAATATTTCAAGTCGTTACTCACCGTATTGCATGCATAGAAGAAGAAGAGATGCACTGGGAAGGTTCTTCCCTGAAAATCTATTTATTGAAATACCATTTGACCCAACTGATAACGAACTTGAGGAAAATCCATTCGATCTGTTATTCCAGCAACCAGACATGGCAAATAATCCACCTAATAATCCACCTCCTGCATTTGAGTTTCCCATTGTTCCCCAGAGAGATACTGACAATCTTAAAAACATTCCCTCTTCTTTGCTTCCAAAGTTTTATGGCCTGGTCATCAAGGACCCAGAAACCTTTCTGTTTGAATTTTATATCCTCTGTCGTAGTTATGACTACAACACAGACGCTCACAAACTGAAGTTATTTCCTTCCACCTTGAAGGAAGGAGCTCTCAAGTGGTTCATGAGTCTGGGAAGAGGTGTTGTAGATAGTTGGGTTGCCATGCAGACGAAATTCCTTGAAAAGTATAAGGAATATTGTAAGAGTGCCAGCAAAGGTGATGACATATTCCGAATTTAGCAGAAGGAGGATGAAAATCTGGAAGATTATATTTCCAGATTTTTATTTTCACTAAAGAGGAACTCAAACCATACTCTCAACGAGGACTCTTAGAAATTTCTCTTTCTAAGAGGAATCAGTGATGCCTGTATTGACGCCCTGGACCTGATGGGAGGAGGTGATATAACCCAACTTCCTTGGGATGATATAAAGAAAATATGTCTTAACTACTCTCAAACAATAGTTAAGAAAGGTCGAGGTCATCATGCTACAATGGGGAAGTCTTCTTCTGGTGGAGTTTCCTAGATGGAGATAACAAATTTTCTATCTGACTTCAAGCAGAATATCATTAATAATATGGCTACACAACTGGACACTATGCAAGCTCAGAAAAAACATGAGGCTGAGACAATTTTGGCTGAGTTCTTTCCATATTGCAGACAGAAGAAGCGTGATTGCAGATGCAAGATGGTGGCTAATTTGAAAGCTAAGCAACTGCCTACTAACTTCAAACCAGTAGAAGGTGATGATGATCAAGTGTTCTTTGTTGCGCAAAGGAGACCATGGGCCCAAAGACAGGGTATGTCTCAAGATCCTTTAACTTTTGGTAATCCTTATTCTGGCTATAATAACCAATGGCAACATGCATATGGCCCACCACCACCCTGGAATCCACCTCAACCAAGTTGGCATAATTATCAGACCCCACAATGGCAATCTCCGCAAGGAGGTTGGCAACAGCCACAAGGGCAATGGACCCCACCTTCAGGAAATTGGCAACAAAATCCTCAATGGAGAGGTCCTCAGCAATGGCAAAACCAGTCTCCTAGATTCCTGCAGCTTCCACAGCCACAACAACAGGCCCTCATGCCACCTCCTGCAGCAACTACCACAAATCCTGGCCCTTCGAAGCAAATGCCTATGCCTGCTCAACTATTGCCCAATCCCAATAATAAGCAACATCAACAGCCACAACAATCTGCATATCTTGCTGAAGCCAACCAATATCAAGCTTATGCCTTAAACATTAATGACATCCATCTGAGGTCTGGAACTACTTTACCTGCTCCCAAACCACCTCTGATTACTGAAATACCAGATTCTCCCCTTGAAGAATCTACTGAACCTGCTATTCCTACTGAGCATATGCCTATACCCGATACAGTTTTTCTAGAACCTGACAAACCACCTTTTCCTTAGAGGTTGCAAAGTACTGAATCTAAATCCATAGAAGAACCCACTTTTGACATTCTGGATCAGCTAAAAATGTATAGATTCAAATCCCTTTATTTTAAGCTATTAGAGATGTTCCCATTTTTGGAAAAGCTATTAAAGAAGCCTGGACGGAAGAAAAAGGATCCCCAAACAATTCATGTCTTAGAGAAATTGGCTGATATAATATTGGGAAATGTAGTCATTCCAAAGTATATTCATCCCAGAAGTCCTGTAGTGCAGATACACATAAATGGCCAAGTTGTAAAAAATGTTTTGATTGACTTAGGTGCTGCCATTAATTTCATGACAAAGCATACTATGGACTCTTTGAATATTTCAAACATTAGGTCTACACCCATAGTTCTGCAGCTTACAGACAGCTCCATAGTTAAACCTGATGGGATGGTGGAAGATGTAATTGTCACTCTTGAATCTTGGGAGTATCTTGTTGATTTCACAATATTATCAGTTAATGCAACTTTAGGAGGGTACCCAGTTATCCTTGGTAGACCATGGTTAGCAACTGCCGATGTTTTTATAGGATGCCGCTATGGAGATATGACCATTTCTGATGGGCAGTCCACAAAGAAATTGGCCTTGTATCCGCATGCTAGACCTCAACCAGATTTGTCCCAACCTGTTTGGCCAGATGTGGGGGAAGAAACTGAAGAAGCCAATTCTTTGGCTCAATTAATGATGATTCAAAATGATATATTCTCACACCTCCAGAGTGAGGATGCTCTGCTGTTTCAAATTCTACAGTACAATTCTCATACGGGTAGTTCATCTGATCCAAATGGTACTCATTTACAATGTTTCCTACAACAACCAGATTCTGAAAGTTCATTGCCTAAACTTCTGACAATTTTTCATAACTTGCTTCCATAAGAGGTACAAACATTACCTGTTGATTCTATAAGTAATCTCATTAAGCAGATAGAATTGTCTCGAGATCATTGTTTGAATATCAATAGCAAGCTGTCACAATCTCAAGAAACTATCTTATTAAAAATTCTACAAGAACAAAATAAAGCTTTTGCATGGGAATATGGGGACATGCAAGGAATAGATCCTCGAGTTTGTACTCATAGAATATATATCAAAGAAGAGTAAATCCAACACTTAGAGAAATAGTGAAAAGTGAACTTCAAAAGTTGTTTGATGCTGATTTTATTTACCTAATTTCTGACAGCCAATGGGTTTCTCCATTAGTCATTGTCCCCAAGAAAGGAGGAAAATGGAGAGTGTGTGTGGATTACAGAGAGTTGAACAGTGCCACTAAAAAAGATCACTTTCCACTACCTTTTGTAGACCAAGTACTAGATTCACTGTCTGGGAAAATATGTTTTTCCTTTTTGGATGGTTACAGTGGGTACAATCAGATAAAAATAGCTCCTGAAGAACAAGATAAGACCAATTTTACCTGTCCATGGGGAACATTTGCTTATTCAGTCTTACCTTTTGGTCTATGCAATGCACCAACAATATTTCAGAGAGCAGTAATTAGTATCTTTGCTGATATATCTCATGAATGTATAGAAATTTACATGGATGATTTCACTACCTATGGAGTCACATTTGAAGAAGCACTGATGAATTTAGAAAATGTATTGAAAAGGTGCAGAGAGCAAAATTTATCTCTAAACAGTGAAAAGTGTTTTCTGATGATGGAAGAAGGTATTGTTTTAGGTCATCATATCTCAAAGAATGGAATTTAGGTTGACCCTACTAAAATTGAAGTTATGAATTTACAAACTCCTGCAAAATAAAAAGATGTCAGAAGTTTTCTTGGTCATGCAGGTTATTATAGAAGGTTTATAAAAGATTTATGTAAAATTGCCAGCCCACTTTATGCCCTGTTAACAAAGTATTCTCAATTTGAGTGGACAGAAGCTTGTGAAAAATCTTTCCTGCAACTAAAGGACTTACTTACTAAAGCCCCTGTTCTTCAAGGTCCAAATTGGAATTTGCCTTTTCACATACATGCTGATGCATCTGATTTTGGTATAGGAGCAATTCTGAGTCAAAAAGAAAATTCAATCAAACATGCTATTTACTTTATCAGCAAGAACCTTCAAGGTCCAGAGCTCAACTATACTGTCACAGAAAAGGAGTTGCTTGTAGTAGTCTATGCTTTAAATAAATTTAGGTATTATGTCACAAGCTATTAGATATTCGTTCATACTGACCATGCAGCAATCAAGTATCTGATGAACAAACCTGCCATCTCTGGTAGGCTGGCACGATGGCTCTTGTTGTTACAAGAATTTGATATCACAATCATTGACAAACCAAGAAGAGCTAATGTTGTAGCTGACTTTTTATCAAGACTTCAATCAGCTGCACCTGATGAACATGAAGTTATTGATGATAGGTTTTCCTGATGAACACTTGTTCTCTATTATTGCACAAACTCCATGGTATGCAAACATTGCCAATTATCTAGCAGCAAACAGAATACCAGCCCGCTTTTCTCCAAAAGAAAAGAAATTATTGATAAAGAAAAGTTTTAACTTTTCTTGGATCGCAAATTGTTTTTTTATACTGGACTTGATCAAGTAATGCAAAGATGTGTAAGAGAAAATGAGACTTATGATATCTTGCATTCTTTCCATGATGAACCATGTGGGGGGCATTTTGCAGCAAAAAGAACAGCAATGAAGGTTCTTACAACAGGGTACTACTGGCCAACATTACACAAAGATGCTGTGGCCTATACAAGGAAGTGTGACAGATGCCAGCGTATGGGAAGACCAACTAAGTCAAATGAAATGCCACTATATCCGTAGTTCATAGTCACCTTTTTGAGAAATGGTGAATGGATTTTGTGGGACTAATTGATCCACCATCAAATGGAAAGTCATACATTCTAGTTTGCACGGACTATGTCACAAAATGGGTCGAGGTAAAAGCTATGACTCATGCCCGAGATAACAAAGTTGCTGAATTTCTGTATGAACAAATTTTCACAAGATTTGGAGTTCCCAGAGAGCTTGTAACTGATCAAGGAGCTAAGTTTACATCAAATATGATCATTGCACTAATGAATGACTATAAGATTAAACATAGGAGGTCTAGTCCCTATCATCTTCAAGCTAATGGTCAGGCAGAGGTAACAAATAGAGAAATTGAGGCGATTTTCACAAAGACAGTGCAGATCCATAGGAAAGATTGGAGTAATAGACTTCCTGAAGCAGTTTGGGCTTACAGGACTACATGGAAGACAAAAACTGGGTTTACACCTTTTGAGCTGTTTTATGGGAAAACAACCATGTTATCCACAGAATTTGAACGTAAAACTTTGATAACAGCTCTTGAACTCAACATGGACTTATCTGAAGCATAGCAAGACCGTCTCCTGCAGCTAAATACTTTGGACAAAATGAGAAAAGCTGCCCTATAGCACACATAAGCAATCCAACAACAAAGAAAGAAATGGCATGATCAACACATCAAAACCAGGAAATTTTCTACTGGAGATTGGGCCCTGTTATATGATTCCAGATATCAAGACAACTAGGGTAATCTCACAACACGCTGGCTTGGCCCCTATGAAGTTGAAAATGTGTTCGACAATAGAGCTGTACAGCTAGTGACAATTGATCTAGTCCATTTTAAATTGCTCGTCAAAGGAAGAATTTATACAATAGTTCGTTCAGGTTCCTCCCGCTACTCTTCCTGCACTAGAAGGCTTTAGCCTTTCTCCTGCAACGTCGCCATATTTTTCAAAAAACATGCCCATAATAAAGGTTTTCTTTTAAGAAAACCCTTTTTTCTCCATTTTTATTTATCGCCCCCATCTCAATTTTTTATCTTCCATCCATCCCATCCATCCATTTCATTCGTACATTTCATCCGCCACGTCACCCATCCACTTTATCTGTCCGCATCAACCTTAATTAAGATATCTTTCCCACTTGTCACTTCATGCAGCGCCGTCATCTTTCTTCACACGTACGTACAATTATCAAAGGTATGCCATATCTTTTCTTATTGCATATTTGATTTATTTCATTCTATTCATTTACTGCTATGCATGTACCGATCATTATTCCTGAATCTCTACCTGTTGTTTAGTACATGTGAGGACACATGTCATAATTTAAGTAGGGGGCGGAGTAATCCATGCTTTAAAACCTATCTTTTCACTGCTGCTATAACTGCATAAATGACCTTTCTTTAATGCCTTTCTGGTACTTTCCAAATGTGATCGCATGTCCTTCTTTAATGCATGTTTTTCTTGTAAACGACGATTAAGACTGTTTGTTCAAAAAACTCATTTTGGAAAAAAAAAAAAAATGTGACGGCACGACAGAAGCAAAATCAGAGCAGAAGGGGAAACGGAGAATTTGAATCTTCAGCAAGGAATTGAGTTCAGCTAAGAAAAACCACAAACATGGGTGGTCAGTTGGTGCGACATGAGCCTATAGCTCATGAATTGTTACTGCAAAATCCGCAAACAGCCCATGCATTCAGTTTCTGCGGATGGTTAAATTATTTCTTGAGCTTAAATGATTTTGATGAGGAGGCTGCTGGAGAATTCTTGAGAACCCTTTCTAAAGGGGAAGCCACCATATGGGGTCTAACAGTTGTTGCAACTGAAGACAGAATTGCTGAGGTAACTGGGCTTCTAGCCGTTGGAGAAAACTTTTCTTTAGACGCTGCAGCTGCAAGGGCTGAGTTTTCAATGCCTGTTGATGGACCTCTGGAAGTCTCCAAGCAGGGATGCAAGCGTGTATCGCAGTCTCCTCCATATTCAGAGTATGCCACTTATTTAATGAGGTATTTTACTTGTGAAGGTCATTTTTCCTACCTGCATTCTCATCATTTTAAATTATTAAGCCATATGAGGCATGGGTTAGTCATAAATGTTCTGAATTTCTTGTTAAAGTTTTTAGAACAAAGTGCCCATGGAACTCAATAGGGGAAAGACAATCCTGTCCCTCATCATGGCCTTATTAAATTATTGATTGAGCGCTCTTTGAGAGACGTCTCACCTCTCTCCTGGCAAGAATTTGTTGCCCAAAAGAGTTTGCAAATACCACAACATTCTAGGGTACTTACCCCATGGCCTCAAAGAAAGAAGAAAGAAATTGCATCTACTAGTGGAACAGGGAAAGGGTCATCTACTCCTGTAGCACCTAGTCCTACAGATTTTGCACCCGAATCCTCTGCTAGGGTACAAACTAGGTCTGCCACTAGGAGAGAGAAAGGAAAAACAAAGGCAGAAGGGTCCCCTGAATCTGACCCTCGTCCTCAGAAAAGACAATGCTCCTCTCTTGTAGCACCTTCCCCTGCAACAGTTTCTCCTACAGCAACAGCTGTTGATATTACCAGTTCACCATCATCCTCTGGTAGGGCAGAGCCCTCTAAACAAACAAGAAAAAGAAAAGCTGCCGGAACACCTCCTACAGCCGCATCTGTTCCTACAGCCGCATCTGTGCCAAGAAGGGTTTCCACAAGGAAACAATCTAAGACCTCCCCTGTTTCATTGCAACTTGAGGTGATTGTAATTTCAAAAGGGTCTGTTGAATCTAAATTTAATGTTTCTCAGAATGAGTCTGAGAATGCTACTCAGAGTTCGTTCGTTCCTGAAGAGGAACAAGTTGAGACAAAGGAAACAGGGCATAATGAGCAAGGGTTACCAAATCTTGATGATTTGGCTGCTGCTGCTATGCAATTTTAAGAGGAAGCATAGACTTCTCCACCATAGCAAAAGGAAGAATTTATCTTGCAGCAAGAGCAAGAACAGATTGAACAATTGAATGTGCCTAGTGAAGTTGTATTTTACCCTGCAATTTGTAAAGCCATTGTTGTGTATAGGAGGACGTTTTTAATTGAGTTTCTAGAATATGTTAAAGATAATTGGGAAACAATTACATTACAAACTCTGACTTTTCGACACATAGCCCAGACTGATATGCAATAAAGTCTGTGGGAAGTAGAAAAGAAGAAATTGAAAAGGAAAATTGAAAGTCAGAAACAAGAAATTGCTGAGTTGAAAGCAAAAATGGACGAAATGTTAAAAGTAACTGGTCAAATTATGGAATGCAGACTGCCACCCAGAGTTTATGCTCTGTTCCTTAAATAATATTTTTTATGGTTTCAATTGATGAGAATTTTCCGAAACCAAGACCCTATAATTCACACTGCCAAAGAGTTTTATGAAGCATACCAAGCAGCCCCTAACTGGTTAAGAAATTCTCTGTGTGAATTTTATTTGCATGGCTATTTAATACCATTTGAAACAGAATGGAATCCTCTTCTATACATTGGTGATATTCATTTGAGAGCATTTATGTCATGGGCAGCAAATGAGGCGAATTATGGCCGGCAGTGGGAAACATATGAGGAAGCTGAGAAGACAGAGCATGTCCCATTATGCTCTCAAAGTTCAAACCCACATGCAATGTTGAATGATTGGTTTGCTCTAACATATGGTATTAATAATGTATCAACCAGAGAAAAAATATTTGATATCAGAAAGCAAGTATATGATGAATTCCAAGCACAACAATATTCATTTTGGAGATTAGCATATACTAGAAGTGAGAAAAGATGGGAGAGATTAACTGTTGGGTTAAGAAAGTCAGAACCACATGGTCCCCTAAATTTTACAGCAGCCCTCAAACGAACCAGCAGATATATTCAATTGGGACTTCAAACAAGATTTGAACTGTGGCTGCCGCTGACATTTAGACCCCCTGTGCTAATGTGGCCCCTGTATCCTCACCAAGCTACAAATCTTAACAATGAATTAGAAGACCGAAGATATGAAAGGTGCAGGGATTTCAGAGGATTTTATTACAAGTTTGGACATCCATTCCAGAGTCATGCAGCCACTACTGACTTTAGAGAAACCACCAGAAAAGTTAATGCTGGAGGACCAGCATTAGGCTAAGTAGGGGGCAGTGATGAGCTTAAAATGTGCTCATAATTTGGATGTTATGATAAAATTTTAAATGCCTTTACTGTTGTTATTTCATGGCTGTTTAAACTTTGCTGAAACCTTTTATTGGGATATCCTGTAGTAAGATGCTTTTATATTCCTGCAGCTCATTGTGTTGACTTGATTGCATTTATTCCTCGTTGACTCCCTAAAATGGCTGGTATATCATATACAGTTTTGAATGATGAAGTAGATTTAAAATGTGTGATTAATAAATAGATATTGTGTATGTACCATAAACCTTTTCTTTCACCTATTACCTTTTGTTTCGCAGGTTGTTGAAGAATGATCGAGTCAAGCGCAGCTGATCTCAGCCTTGCAGCAAAGTCCATTTCCTGCACGACTTCGAGGGAGCTTCGGTGAAGACTCTTTGACTGAAACCTTGGGAAATATTTTTAATGACAAGTCAATCTGGAAAGAGTGGATCGCTAGATTCTCTCTGGATCGGGTTGAGCATATAAATTCATTTATGAAGTTTGTTCCTTGATTCTAGGATACATTTTACTTCTACGTCTTTCTTTGATAGAGTTAGTTAGTTAGTTGTTCTTTTAATTTAAAAATAAGATACTCCTAATGCGCGAGAGAGTAGAGGATATGGATAGAGAGTAGAAGATATGGATAGAGAGAGAGATAGATGATAGTTAGAGTAAGATAGAAACAGAGTCGTAGACATCATGTGAGAATCAATATGATAATGAAAGACAGAATCTATTTGACCAGAGACAGAGTTTGTTGTTAGTCTCCATATCAACGAAACAATGTATATCATTCTGTTTTCATGAATAAAGTTCAATGAAGTTCTGAGTTTAGTATCTGCGTAATCAGTAGATGCTTGCTAAGGGGGCCCACTTAGTAAGTATCTGTAGCTAGTTAGCTAGTTATTCTTTCCTGTTGAGCTTCAATTTACTTTCATCTTTGAAGTTTTTATACAAACTCAACCTTATATCGCTCCTGCAGCATAGAGAGTCCATCACTGTGACTGTTCCTGCAGCATAAGGCCATTTCACAGTTTGTGTTTCAGTCCTAGTTATTATGGTTTCTGCCTTAATCAAATCATAGTTGAGTTAAAGAATTTTGCATTACCTTTCTGCAGCGTAGATATAATTTCTTTCCATTATGTATTTCTGCTAAGATTTGATTGAAACTAGTTCCTAGTGCATATATTTTTTCACGCCATTTAAAGTATACGTCCCCTGGTTTGACAAATTAATGAACATCCATAGAAAGAGATATTAGTCACTTGTTGGAATGTCCAATTCCCAGGAAAGGTTTTACTGTGATTTTCATATCCTTTTGTGGGCACGACCATTGATAATAAGAGGTTTTGGATTAAAGGGTTTTTTTTAGTATATCTAGTTTATCCACATTAAGTTTCAAATATTTGCATGAATATTTGATCGAGTTATGAGTATCTGTGTTCTGACAGTTGTACTGTTATTTTAGTTGGTGTTCCTAAAATAAGATGATGCGATTCTAGTAATTTGAGTTGTTGTAGATGCTTCTATGGTGATTCATGATGATCATGGATGTTTCTGGATCATGCTCTATATGTGTTATACATCTACATTGATCATTGTGCTCATGATTGGTGATTTTCTTTTGTGAGTTCATGTTTTTCATGATCATGGCTGACAAGGTGATTGTAGCGTGTTGTGGATCTTTGAGGCTTAATTTTTTGAAGGTAGTTCATTTTTTAGGATATTAGTTTGGGTCCTTTACTATGTTGTGGCATACATTGGTTGATTCACATTGATAATTGTTTATTGATTTGGGCTAACAACTTGTACACATTTTATTTTTTGTTAAAGATGACATTTAAATGAGGTTATCTCTTGTTGTAGATATATATAAGCGATTGTTTATTCCATTTGAAGGTATGACATGTGTGAATAATGTTCTAATCTTTTGAAGGTAGAAGTAAAGTGTGAATAAGAGTTTATGTGCTTAATCAAAATTGTAATAAGACATTAGCAAATTCTATTTTCTTAGTTCAAAATCTTGTGGATGTGATCCTAATGTTTTTGTAAGACAGTGTGTCTTCCTTTGGGCAATACTCTTTTTGTATTTTAGTAGTGAGCTCCAGGTAGTGTGCCTGAATTCATGTGCATTCCCCATTTATATTCTTTTATACTTTTAACAAGGTATAATCTTGTGGATTAACCTCCACTGTGTTTTTTCCCCTAACAGGGTTTCCACGTAAAAAATATTGGTGTTATGTGTGTTTCTGATGTGGTGCTGGTTTATGCTTTCATGTTTATTTATTATATTTGAGAATAAGTTTAATAAGTATAATTTATGTGACATCTAATTCACCCCGCTCTTAGTTGTCTAACCTTTTGTTGCCAACAATTGGTATCAAATCAAGTTCCTTGGAAGAAGTTTAATAGCTTGAGGTGATATGGGATGATGACATATAAGAAGGATAGTCTGAGATTTGATGGAACTAATTATTCTCTGTGGAAGACTCGAATGGAGTGTCATCTAAGATGCATTGGTGAACCTTATTGGAACATTACAATGAATAGGTATATCATCCCATAGAATGGTCCTTCTACTACTACTGAGATTAAGAATGTCGAGTACAATATCGGGGCTAAGGAAGCATTATTGAGTGCTCTGACTAATTTCGAGATGACAAATGTAATGGATCTAAAGACAGCTTGTGAGATCTGGAAAGAGTTGGAAAATTTGTATGAAGGTGATGCCCATGTGAAGATTGATAAGCTACAAAGCCTGAAAGGGAAATATGAAATGTTGAGAATGGGTGATGATGAGAACATCACTTCTTTAATGCAGAGAGTGAATGAACTTGTGTGTAGTAATAGATGTGCTGGTGGAACATTGGAAGAATCAAATATTGGTTCTAAAGTGCTTAGATCATTTTATACTGCATACAAAGCCAAATCTATTGCTATTGAGGAGATCCAGGCTATGATAAATGTAACTAGAGACATGTTGATTGGTAAGCTTACTGCTTTTGAGCTAAGTGAGTTTGGTGATTCCCTTCCTAGGACAAAATTTTCATTCAAGGCTACTATCTCTGAAAAAGATAAGCAAGGATATGATCCAGGAGTAAGTTCTTCTAGAAATATGTTCAAGTATGAGGAGGAAATGAGAGAGATGGATAAGAAGAAAGAAAACTAGATGAACTTGAAGCATTTATTGTCAAAAGAGAAGCCAAAGGAGAAGGTAAGTATAAAGGGAAATTGCCTATTAAATGTTTTTCTTGTAATAAGATAGGTCATTTTGAATCAAGGTGTCCATAAAGAGTTCCGAAGCCAGGACCTAATAATCCTAGATTTCAAAGAAAGTGTTATTATGTTGCTGATGAAGGTGTGATAAATGATGAATCTGATAAAGGGAATGTAAGTAAGGACAAATGGGTATTTTTTGCTATCAAGGAAAATAATCCAATACCTATTGAATTTGCTAGTTGCATAAATGTGGAGAAAGCTCTAGTTGCTAGAGTTGAAGAAAAATATGAATGTGTGATTGACAGTGGATGCTCTTAGCACATGACAAGTGATAAAAGTAAATTTGTGAGCTTGGAAAAGTATGATGGTGGTGTTGTAAAATTTGGTGATGGAAAAGCTAGTGTAATCTATGGCAGAGGATCCATTTCTCTTGATGGTAAGCATAATACTAATGATGTTCTAAATGCGTAAGGTTTGAAAAATAATCTTTTAAGTGTTGGATAGATGGTTGACAAGGGATACAATCTTTAATTCAAGAATGGAAGCATACAATATTGGGGAATTTCGAAAATGTGATTGCATCTGGTACAAAAAAAAAGGGAATATCTTTCACCTAAATGTTGCTAGTAAAAGTTGTCTGATTGCTCAAGTTGATGAAATTTGGTTGTGGCATAGGAGAATGTGTCATATAAACTTTGATAATATTATCAAGAGAAGCTCTACTCAGGCAATAAGAGATCTTCCTAAGTTGATGAAGCCTGCTAATACTATATGCAAGGAATGTCAATAAGGGAAGCAAACAAGAGTTTCATTTAAGAGTAAACAACATTGTTCAAATGAAGTTTTGGAGCTTGTGCATGTTGAATTGTGTGGTCCTTATAGAGTCAAAAATTTACAAGGTTACAAGTATCTCATGTTACTTATTGATGATTATTCTAGAATAATGTGGGTTACTTTCTTAAGGGAAAAAATTGAAGCTCTGGAGAAATTCAAGATTTTTAAGGCTATGGTTGAGACAGAGATAGGTCTATTAAATGTCCGAGATCATATAGAGGTGGTGAATTCACTTCCGGTGAGTTTAATTTTTTTTTGAAGAGCATGGGATAAAGAGACAATTATTTGCCCTGCAGACCCATCAACAAAATGGAGTTGTGGAAAGGAAGAACAAGACAATTCAAGAAGGTACTAGGACAATGATGTTGAAAGGAAATGTTCCTCATATCTATTGGAGAGAAGTTGTGAGTACTATTGTTTACACTCTCAACTGAGTACATGTCAAAGGTGATATCAATAAGACTCCTTATGAGCTATGGTATGGTCATAAGCCTACTAGTAGATACTTCAAGATCTTTGGGAGTAAATGTTATATCAAAAGAGATGAAGATATAGGAAAGTTTGATGTTAGATGTGACGAAGGAATTTTTCTTGGTTATTCTACTAAAAGTAAATCCTACCGGTGCTACAATAAGAGATTGAGGAAAGTAATTGAAAGTGCAAATGTCAAGGTTTATGAAGACACAGTTAGACCATCTAGAACCCGTGGATATGATTCAAACGATCAAAATGACAATTCAGATAAAAGAAAGAAAGTTTAGACTTCAAATCAAGTTTAGATCATTCTGGTGAATCAGGAAAATCAAGAGGAAGGAACTAGTGAAGTGCAGAAGTGAGATCACAAGAGCTTGAAGTTCAAGAACACCTTAAGACTCCAAGGTATGTAAGACTAAATCATTCAAAAGATCAAATTATAGGTGATAAGAACAAAGGTGTTCAAACTAGGAGAAAAAATGCAGAAGAATATTGTTTGATTTCATTTAGACTGAGCCTAATAGTGTCAATGAAGCATGCAAAGATGAACATTGGGTGGAAGCCATGAAAGAAGAACTACAACAAATTGAGAAGAATTATACATGGATTCTTGTTCCTAAACCTAAGGACAAAAATGTAACTGGAACTAAATGGGTCTTTTGGAACAAATTGAATGAGCAAGGCGAGGTTGTTAGAAACAAAGAAAGACTGGTGTGCAAAGGATATTCTCAAATGGAAGGAATTGACCTTGAATAAAAATTTTCTACTATTTCTAGGATTGAAGCTATGAGACTATTTCTTGCTTATGTTACTTAGAAAAACTTCAAGGTTTATTAGATGGATGTCAAGTCAACATTTCTAAATAGTGAACTAGAAGAAGAAGTGTATATTGAGCAACTTGATGGATTTCAATTGACTGATCATGGAGATATGGTTTGTCAGTTGAAGAAAGCATTGTATGGACTTAAGCAAGCCCCAAGAACATGGTATGCTAGATTGGACACGTATTTGTTGAAGCTTGGATTTAATAAAGGTATTGTTGATAGTAATTTGTATTTCAAGATTGATCATGATAAAGATTTTATTGTTGAAGTCTTTGTTGATGATATCATCTTTAGAGGAGATGATAGTTTGTGCATGAAGTTTGTTGATGAGATGTAGAGTGAGTTTGAGATGTCTATGATTGGAAAAATGAAATTCTTTCTAGGATTGCAAATTACTTAACTAAATAAAGGGATCTTTATATCTCAGTCCAAGTATGTGAAATAATTGTTAAAGAAGTCTGGTATGGAAGATTCAAAGCCAGTTGGTACACCTAGGGTGACCAGATGTAAGTTGACACTAGATGATGACTCTCCTAAAACAAACCAAACTAGATATAGATCCATGATTGGTGGATTACTCTATTTGACTCAAACTAGACCTGATATCATGAATGTCATATGCATGCATTGTTGCAATATTTCAAGCTAATCCTAAGGAATCTCATGTGACTATTGTGAAGAGGATTTTTAGGTGTACTTGAAGGGGACAATTGATTTTGGCCTATGGTATCCTAAAGAAGATGACCTTAATTTGAGTGCTTTTATTGATGTTGATTAGGTAGGAGATGTGAATGATAGAAATAGTACTAGTGGTGGTGCATTTTTCTTGGGAAAGAAGCTAATTTCATGGTTAAGTAAGAAGCATAATGCCATTTCTTTATCTACTACAAAGGAAAAATGCATTGTTGTTGCCAACAATTGTACTCAAGTATTGTGGATGAAGCAGATGTTGAAAGATATCAGAGTTGTGTATGATGAATCTATTGCTATATTTTGTAATAATTCAAGTGTAATTAAAATTTCTAAGAATCCAATGTTGCATTAAAAAACCAAGCATATATCTATCAGGTTTCACTTTTTGAGAGAGAAGGTAAGTGAAAAGGAAGTCAAATTGGTGTATGTACCCACTAAGGAACAAAAGCCCTTGCCTAAGGATACTTTTGAGTATCTCAAAGGGAAGATAAGTGATTACCCCTCCTAATCATAATTAAGATGCATTGACTTGCATCAGTCCGTGCATTTCATAGTCATATCTTGATCTAGATTGATGTTGTGGTGGTTGCTACTCAGGGTGAGTAGTCAGATATTTAGAAATGAGGTTCAGAGCTTGTGTGGAGAAATAAAATGTGTTTATTTATCATTAATTTCAAATGGGGAGAAGAGTCATGTGTGAAAAACTATGAAAGAGTTGAGGAGGAAATATTCAAAATCTAAGGGGGAGAAAGTGTTAAGAGATAGTTGTGTTGATGGTGTTTTTCACATCATGTGTTGCCATCAATGCCAAAGGGGGAGATTGTTGGATCTTGTTGATATGTGGTTTTCATTGATGTCAACACTATTGGAATTAATGTCCTTAAGGCTATATAAGTTGAGGATATTGAGAAAATTGTAATGGAATGAGTTACAAGTTGTTAGTGGTGTAGTGAAGTTCAGTTTAGCCATCATGTTGTTGGCTAGCTCAATATGTTAATGATAATAGGTTGTGGATTAAAGGGTTTGTTGTCGAGTATATCTAGTTTATCCACATTACGTTTTAGAGATGCACATGAAGATTTGATTGAGTTATGAGTATCTGTGTCTGACAGTTGTTCTATCATTTTAGTTGGTGTTCCTGAAAGAAGATGATGCAGTTCTAGTAATTTGAGTTGTTGTGGATGCTTCTATGGTGATTCATGATGATCTTGGATGTTTCTAGATCATGTTGTATATGTGTTATATGATCGCATTGATTGTTGTGCTCGCTATTGGTGATTTTCTTTTGTGAGTTCATGTTTTTCATGATCATGGCCGATAGGGTGATTGTAGTGCACTGTGGATCTTCTAGGCTTAAATTTTTGAAGGTGGTTCATTTTTGAGGAAGTTATTTTGGGTCCTTACTATGTTGTGGCCGACATTGGTTGATTTGAATTGACAATTGTTTATTGATTTGGGCTGATAGCCTGTACACATTTTATTTTTTTGTTAAAGCTGACATTTAGATGATGTTATCTCTTGTTGCAAATATATATGAGTGATTTTTTATTCCATTTGAAGGTATGGCATGCACGGATAATGTTATAATCTTTTGAAGGAAGAAGTAAAGTGTGAAGAAGAGTGAGCAAAGTGTGAAGAAGAGTTTATGTGCTTAATCAAAATTGTAATTAGGAATTAGCAAATTCTATTTTCTCAGTTCAAAATCTTGTGGATGTGATCCTAATGTTTCTGTAAGACAATGTGTCTTCCTTTGGGCAATAATCTTTTTGTATTTGAGCAATGAGCTATAAGCAATGTGCTTGAATGCATGTGCATTCCCCATTTATATTTTTTTATACTTTTAATAGGGTATAATCTTGTGGATTAACCTCCACCATGGTTTTTCCCCTAACAGGGTTTCCACATAAAAAATCTTGGTGTTATGTATGTTTCTAATGTGGTGATGGTTTATGCTTTCATGTTTATTTATTAAATCCGAGAATAAGTTTAATAAGTATAATTTATGTGACAACTGATTCACCCCCCCGGCTCTTAGTTGTCTACCTTTGTGTAATTTATGTGACAACTGATTCACCGCCCCTCCCCCCCCCCCGCTCTTAGTTGTCTACCTTTGTGTTGCCAACATGATCAAACCACCTTTGATTAAACCCCCTTGGATAGAACCCCTCTAGTTTTAAACCATACCTATAATAGAGAATCCTTTACACCTATTAAAATGCTGATAAAAACCACTTTTGAGTTACCTTTTGGGGGATCAAATGAATTCATTTAAAATTTATTTTTCTAATTGTGTAGTCCTTATTATAAGCTTCATAAAAATTATAATTTTAAATATATTTAATTTGATTATTATATTTATTTTTTATTTCTTGTGAATGTAGGTTTTCACCGAAAATCATGCTCTCTATTTTTCACATGTGGAAAAATAGTAGATTACGAAAAAAAATATGAAAAATATGTCCATGCTAAGTATTGGTGTCATTGATTCAACAAAAAAATTAATAATTGAATTTCGATACATATAAAAAAAGTTATGTTATATGTTGTCTGCCTATGTCTAAATTGTAATTGTTTTGATTTCAAAACTTAATTAAGAAAAAGAAATCAATAAAACACTATAAAACCAAATGAATGTGTGGTATATCATAGTTACAAGTCTAATTTTTTTTAAAAAGAATTTTATCCTTCATAGAAAATTTTTTATATTGTATACTATGAACATCACTCTTTTAAAATGGTGTTTATTGTTAAAAATTAGTTTTTGAAGGAGATGGAAAAATAAATGCAATTTGTTTCTAATTTTATTTTAAAAAATATGATTAGAATCTATAGAAAAAAATTCACAAATCACTAGTTTGCATCATCTCCAAATTCCTCACGGTTTAGTAGCTATAGGTGTTTGAAAGTGAAGAAAAAGTTCAAAATGTTAATTTCAATGTCAAGTTTGGCCAAAAAGTGTAAACCACTATTGTGGGATCACCCAATGCATAACTACTAGAAAAGTTCTTGTACAATGTAGAAAGGAAATTGAGAAACTTTGAAGGGGCAAGAAGGGCGGTGGGCAATTTTTTGAATGACAAATACCAAGTATAGGCCATTAATTATCTTTCCCCACTAAGAAAAGATCCTATGACAAGCTTAGTGGGTGATGCCATTTCCATAACAACTTCTTAGAAGAATGAAGATATTAAGCAAGCAATTCAATTATTGAGTAAGGGGCTTACAACAAATAATTTGTATACCTATGCTTTCTATATGTCACACCATGATACATTTATCTCACCAACACAATTTGAGAGACTTTAAGAAATCATTAAGGGTTGAAGGACCCTTTTCTTTGCCCTAACTTGATTTTGAGACTCAATATATAATTTTCCATATGTAATTGAAAGGGAGTTGTCCCCATGATAAAAAAAAATCCCCTAAATTGATGTGTGTAGTTGGAAAGTCAAGCAAGCTAAAAATATACATAGTTTGGTGATTATATAAAAAACAAAATTGTATGTTGTTGTGTTAAGTTCAATTATTACTAGAATAGTCACAAATGTGTAAATTATTTTTGTGTGCCTTGCACACATGCTCCACTTTTAAACAAGTATCCCTCTTTTTTTTCCTTTTTTGATTTTCATGTTTCTGTTAGGTTAGTGTTTTTTTATTATGTACTGTAGAAAATTGTATGTTAGTGTTTTTTTATAATGTAGTGTAGAAACTTGTATATCTTTACAATTTCACATTATGTTTTGGTCCCCTAATTTATCATACTTAATTAAGCTTCTAATTTGAAAAATTATGCATTCCAAAGCCTAATTTTTACCATTTTTCGAAGGTGGATAAGCATTATTTAAACAAATGCATCTAATCATTAAATTGTCCCAACTTTGAGTGTCCTATTAATTTAGGCCAGGACCCATTCACCCAGGGGTGAATGGGTCCCCCTTCTTAGCCAGGACTCAAATTCAAATATGCCATTAGTAGTATTTTAATATCCAAAATTCAAATATGAAGTGTCGGCTTTTGAAATATAATTTCTGAGAAATTGGATAAACAACTATAAATACCTAGCTTTTTTATCATTTGAATCTAACACACACCTTCTAGCATTCAAGAGAAAATACTATTGTGAAGAGAATTCAAGAGTAGCTTATTAGAGCATTATTAAAGCCAATTCAAGATCCAATATCATCTCAAAGTTTATGTGTGTTCATGCTATGTGGAGGCTAACACTGTTGTAGGTCTCCAAGCATCTAAGCATTCAAGCATTTAAAAAATATATTAAAAGAAAGATCCAAGATCCTTTAAGAGATGTGTATGTCTTCATTCCTTCAAGGAATCCATTGAAGGGTGGTGTGTTGTGGCATCGTGTTCATTCATCATTTCCTTCCTTTCTATTCAAGGTTTTATCATTGACGTTTCCATTGTGGAAGTGGAATCACTAACACAGGATTTGACTGAGGAAAGCCCCTATATGACACAATATTTTCCCTCTTCGTGAATGTCCAGGTTGTAGGTTTGAAGTGGATTGAAAAGGGCTTCAAGATCCATTTTGTATTATTGCATTTATTGTCACCAACCTTGTCAAGACACAAAGACTCACCTATAGAATTTACTACGACATTCTAACTATGGGAGAAACAAAAAAAAAAAAGATTATATCTAACACCTAAGGACCCCAAAAGTTGAGTTGGACACCCTTACAAGGACTCAATTACCATTATGACACCCCATCCTTGTAGGCACAAAAAAACCAAATTTTCTAGGTAGGTACACATCACTCTACACCTTCTAGAGATCTATCAAAACTTAACTATTTTTTTTTGTTATTTATCATAAATTTACATTTATTACATTAAATTGTTTAGTTTAATAAGGACAATCAATCACAATTATTTCCAAATCATTCCTATCCTCAAAAGGATGCAGATCTAGGTTTGATTGGCTCACCATTGAGGTTAATAGTAAATATATTTACATTATTCAATTACATCTCCCAATGAAGCTATAGAATTGATGGAATGTACCCTAGGTCTTTGAAATTAAACTTAGCCTACACCCTCCACATATTTTTATGTTTTAGGTTACTTTTCATTTTGCGGTTCGTGCTTGCTTGATTTCAATTCTTGGTTGGATCTTGGGTTTAATGTTTAGGAATTGTGGAAATTAAGTAAGTCAAGTTCTGCTTAAACTCCCTCAAGGATCGAGAGGTTCCTAATTTCCAACAAAAGGTAGCTAACCTTGTTTTCTCGCAAAAACTTGATATGCACAAATTTAGCCTTGGTTAGATATTAATTGAGGACTGCCCAATTTTTTGCAAGAATTGTGGATGCCAATTTTTTGCAAAGGATGGTAACTTCTAGTTTCCAATAGAGTTAAGTATGCCTTAGATTTATGTAACTTAATTCCTACCACCCTATCATGTTAAGATTATTAATGGAGGTTGGTGGCTGTACTAGTATTTAAGATATTTGAGCTCCATTTTGAATCATTGTGAAACTAATTGATAAGTGAATTGGTGCAATGGATCTTTGACTAACTCAACTTCATCCCCTTAGTGTAATTTGTAGAAGCCTCTTCATTACCTACTTCCAAGTTTCACCTTTATTTTAACGTTTACCTTGTGATATCCATTCCTCCATTCAAAAATTCTAATTGGCCAGTTGTAAACATTGAATGACACATTTTATAATAGTTCTCTTTAAAAATATTTATTATTGTTGTGCAGAAAATGTAACCCTTCTCACTTGTTTTGGTCCTCCTAGTTAAATTGGACTAAAAAATGCATTAATTTAGTGTTGTTAAATGTACCTTATTACATTTACACACTTATTTGGGCCCTCTTAATTAAATTGACCATAATTAGGACTTAATTATCCCTTTAATTCATTTCCAAGCCTATTAAATTACATTTTTCTAATGGGAAACCTAACATTAATTAATGCCTAAACATAACACTTCACATTGAGTAATGTGTGTTACAAGAATTAGGGCTTAGGACCCATTCACCCATGGGAAAATGGGTCCTCCATAAGACATGGAGGCCATTTATAAAACATGTTTTGGTGATATTTTTATGATCCTACATTCAAATTTCAAACACCGGCTTGTAATGTTTTAATTTCGGGAAATTAAGGATAAATGTCTAAAAATACAAGGTTATTTTATCAAATCAACTAGAAGTTTTGAAGAGAAAATATATTTTCAAGAGAAATGAAGACCAGATTTATCAAACATTCATTCTAGCAATCAATATCTCAAGCATCATGTCAAATTCTTCTTGCAATCATGCATGTTTTTGGAGATAACATTGTGATGTAGGTTTCATGATCAATTCAAGCATTCAAAGCACTATTTCAAGCAAGATTCAAAGTTCAAGATCCACATCCATTGAAGCCATTTCATGCAATATCAACATCAATATTTCAGTCCTTGTAAGGTTCATCCAAGGTTTTGGTGAGTTATAACATTGAATTGTTAGCTCATCATTCCTTTCATGTTATTTCATTTTATTTCAAGGTTTAATTACCAAAAAGAAGTTTGACCAAGGAAAACCTCCATTCACTCAAAACAAACAATGTTTTCCCTCTCTTTATGTGTCGCACATTTACAGGTTCATGTAGGTTGAAAAAAATTTGAAGATCTCAAAGTTGCAAAAATACAAAGTTGCATTTATTTTCACCTTTGTTGTCATCTCATAGAAACTCAGATCCTAGATTTATTTTTGACTATCTGGATGTGAAACCCGAAGGATCTAGAATTGCAGACATAGGAGTAGAGGACCCAAACATTAATTTTGGAAAGGTGAACAAGACCCATTCGCCACCCATTCGCCTATGAGTGAATGAGTCCAAGGAAAACTTCCTAAAATAGTGTTTTGTGAGAGGTGCACAACATTTTCTATTCCCATATTTTCCCCAAGCTTTACTATTTCTGATAGCCATAATCAAATCCAACTTTTATATGTCATAAATGAGTGTATTTGGTATTTTTAATCTTTCTCCCAAAGTCCCTGTTCAACCATTTCTATCAAAAATTTATCTCAGGACACTTTGCAACCAACAAGGACACTTTGAAACTATTTTTGAGATAGGTTTTAAGTGTCCTCCACTCATCTGATCTACATGAAATAAATTGTGTTTGTTAGCACTATGCTCCTTCTACCCAGATCTAGTCTTACATTTCAATTTTTCAAGTTAATTTGCTATTTTATTTTCATCTCCCAAAAGTGTTGTTTAGTCCACACACACATAAAGGAAATTGCAAGATTCCTCAAAGGATTCACTCACATAAGGGTTGAAAGTGGATTTTAACTTGAGGGATCTCATTTCTTGAATGAAATAGAAGAATAGGAAGATTCATTCACCCCAATTTTCCTTTCTATTTATAGTAATTTTGGTGAAACATTCCAAATTTAGTATAAAAACCTTATGTTTATTGAACCCTACCCTATTTTTCTATGTTTCATTTTGGTGAACCTGAGTTTTGAACATTCTAAATTCTAATTTGGAGTGCATTCAAATCATAGATCTAGGAGTTGAATTAATTTATTGCATTTAGGGTTTCTAAATTTGGCATAAAGTTCCATTGTATTTTAGGTGTAAACTTGTATTTTGCATTCATTTTAAATCTGAAAATTCAACAAAAATTGCATAATGTTATATTGATTTTTCATAGTACTTACATAATAGCATACTTTCAATCACTTAAATCAGAAAATTGCATCAAAATTGCATTTCAAAAAGTGTCATATAGTTCATCATTTGTCATTGATTTCAGTTGCATTTAGACATCAAATTCTAGAAAATCCTATTATAGAAGTTACAGTAGACTTGAGACCTGGAACAAAGAACACATATAATCACTTAGAAATTGCATTTTTTATTTATCAAAACCTTGGATGGAAACCCATTCTCCCATGTGTGAATGATTCCTTCAAAGCCTCTTGAAACCAACTTATCTAAGCTTTTTTCTGGTTTTTTGCACTTCCCAGATCTATTGGTAACCCATTGTTTTAGTCTAGCAATTTTTAAGAATTTGTATTTTATGGATCTGCATCTAATCATCCATTTAGTGTAGCCATTTTAAATCATTCCAAAATTTATTTTTGTATAGAAGATCATCAAATTTGTAGGACAATTGTTTACATTTCTAAAGCATTACATAAGTTGGATAGCTTACTTTTCTTGTTATCATGATTCCTTTTAAGAGATGTGGTTTTGATATGGTTAAGAATGGACTATATAAGTACAAAATTCCCTCTTATGAGTATAATTTTGAGCAAAGAAATGTGATCATTAAGAAACAAGTTATCCATCCTTCCATTATATTTCTTAGTTATGAGAATATCTTAGAGCATGAGAACCAAACCATTGACAAATTCCTTAATATCACCTTGCCTATCCCTCACTCAAACCCTACTATCTCTCCCATTTTTTAGGATGATATGATACAAGAGGATACAAGCATGGATAATCATGAAAACCATAATTATTCTTCTTCCAATACCTCTCCTATTGGTAACAAAGGTATCATAGTGAAAGAAGACACAATCATATAGAAACATGGAAATCTTATTTGTCCCTCTCCTTCTCCCACTTGGGAAGCCATTATGACACAAGAATATGAGATCAAATGTTGAAAAATTTCTTAACATTTCTTTAACTAGTCTCCATTCATCTTCCAACATATCTCCTACTTATGAGAATGCTTTAGTCAAAGAGGATGTGATCGTGGACAATCATGACAATCACATTTATTCTTAATTAGGTGAAAAATAGGGTCCAAAAAAATAAATGAAC
This sequence comes from Sequoia sempervirens, assembly GCA_007258455.2. Classification (NCBI taxonomy): domain Eukaryota; kingdom Viridiplantae; phylum Streptophyta; class Pinopsida; order Cupressales; family Cupressaceae; genus Sequoia; species Sequoia sempervirens. Next base: position 278,775,534 of record VDFB02086081.1, on the reverse strand, counting down.
AAGATGATGGACCACTTATTTTTCTAGGGCACTAATCACTTAAATTATGGAAAATATGATACCAATAACAATTAGAAATGCAACCTAACTGTTATAGCAACTATGGCAGATGTTTTCAGATCATTAAAAGTTGTGTACCTGGCTAGAGATTTTTTGTTTTTGAGCTACATAGGACTCATTCCCCTTCAGTGGAAAATGGGTCCTTTTAGGGTTTTGAAAAAATGATTTCAGGATCATGCTCCTTGATGTTTGAACTCTTAAATTCCCTATTATTAGCTTTTAGAAGTTTGCATTCAATTATATAGAGCTCTTTTCATGATCTTTCACTTTGAATGACAAATTTTTGCAACTTTGATAATTTTTCTCCAAATCTTGCTCCAACCTGCAAATCTGCAATCACACACTCAAGGGTAGAAAAACTTGTTGATTTTTCATTGAATGGGGCTTTGCCTCAGTCAAACCCCTTGTAGGTAATTAAATCAAATGATGAAATGAAGAAATGAAGTATAAAACATGAAATATGTAAATGATGTCACCTTGGATGAAGTCTTGTGAAACAAATCTACAAACTATCATGTAGTGGCCATGAAGAATGTAGATCTAGGATCCTTGAAAATGATGTAAATAATTAGATCTTCAATGCTACGCATCCACCTCTTTAGCTCAACAACATGAATACATACATCAAAATGATGTTATGATCTTGAATTGTTGCAATAAAAAATTCAAATCTTCCTTGAAATGCCTTATGAATTCCCTTGAAACACTCTACAATGATCTTGTGAAGTATTAGGATGCTAACTTAAAAATATTAGGTCAAACTATGTGAATTAACCCCTTATTTATACTAAATTAGGAGATTAACCTTGAAATTCAAAGAATTAAGGCTGACACCAGATATGGGAAGAAACATTATTAAATTCCTAGCAGAATGAAATTCAAAAAGGGAGGTCTCATTAAGGGAGGACCCATTTTCCATCTTGGGTGAATGGGTCCTGGCTAAGTCTCTAGGACCAAGCTTCTAAGGACTGAAAGAGGGCTAAAAACCCATTCGACATAAACTGAGAAAGGGGGTCCTATTAAGGGAGGACCCATTCACCATTAAGAACGAATGGTTCCTGGCTCAACTTACTAGGACAAAAATTTTCCCAATGAAATAATTTTCTAATTAAATTAAGATTGTCAAGATAAATCTTCAAGAGTTGTCAAAATTAAGGCCTAAATTAGATTTAAAAGATGGTTAATAACTCTAATTAACCATAATTAATTAAGATCGCCTAGATAAGCATGAAAGTGCCTTAAAACACTTTACAACACTTAAACAAGGTACACATTATGTAAATTTTGTTCAAAAAGGGGCCCATTAGGCTTAATTAAACAAATATATCCACCCTGTTCCGTTCTCAAGGGGTGAAGCCACAATAGTTGTTCACAATTGAAGTGAGGAAGGAAAACTCACAAAAAATGAATGCATGGCAAAAAAATTGATTTTATGGGTTCGTACGAACCTACTAGTTTGACTGAACCAATTAGGGGTTTGCTAGAACCTAGGTTTGGACGAACCCTTTTAATACTTTCCTGCCAAAAAAGCTGACAAAACCCCTTATAGAAGGGGGGTTGAAAGGAACCCTGGTTCGAACAAACCCCCCTAATATCTCATCCCTCCCCTGAGACACAAAAAACCTAGATTTTGGCGATTCAGAGCTCGGGTTGAGGATGAAAATGGATGAATTTTCACAAACCCAACTAGAACCAGGTAGTCCTCAGAATGAGCTATCCAACGAATATAATTTTAATATCTTTTGGTTTTATTATGTATTTGTTTTTTTAGTTTTGTTAAACATAGGTTTTTCATAAAAAATGAAGGTCTTTGTTCTGCATATGTGGAAAAATAGCAGATAATAAAAAAAAAATTGAAAAATATGAGTGCACTAGATATTGAAGTCCTTGATCCAACCAAAAAAATAAATTGAATTTTGATATATACAAAAAAGGTTATGCGTTATACAGTCGCACTATGTCTGAATTGTAATTGGTTTGACTTCAAAACTTGATTAAAAAAAACATATTCAATAAAAATATGTCTAACCAAGTCGAAGCACTAGATATCAGAGCTACAAATCTAAATTCTAAAGAATTAGAATTTTATCCTTCATAGAAAACAAGTTATGCATTATACGGTGTGTGTCACTTTTTAAAAATGTTATTTTTTGAAAAAAAAAACAATTTTCGTGGGAGATGGAAAAAGAGGTGCAATTTGATTCCAAAAATTTTGAAAAAATATTTTTAGAATCTAAAGACAAAATGTGACAAGATTCTATTTTTCATCATCTTCAAATTCTTCACGGTTTAGCTGCTTTGGGTGCCTGAATGTGAAGATTTAGTTTAAAAAAATAATTTCAATGTCCAGTTTGGCCAAAAATCGTAAACCACTACTGTGGGATCACCCAAGGAATACAATTTCTTCCTCAAGAGAATCTTGTTCACTAAAGATTTGTCTTGATACATCTCACCAAGCTTCTTTCATAGTTTCTATGCAAAGGTATCTTCATGGACATTGTTTAGAATAGAGTCTGCCAAGCATAATTTGATTAGACCCTTGTATTTACGGTTCATAAGATTATATTGAGTAGCTTGGGTATGATTTATAGGCCTCGAAAGATTCTCATCAACAATGTCCCATAGATATTGATCTATCAACAGATCCTCCATCTTCAACTTCCACATTTGAAAATTATTTCTAGAAAACTTCTCCACCTCTATTCTCCTTGATGAACTTGCTATCTAAAAATTCCTATAATAAGATCACAAAGTGTCTTCTACACAATCTCCAACTCAAATATGGATTAATTCAAAAAACCTAACAACCCACAACTAAAACCAAAGGTGATTAGGTTCTGATACCACTTGTAAGGAAGCTAAGGTAGCGAAATAAATTCCTACACTAATCTTGAGAGGAGAATAATGTAAAAATTTTACAAATCTTTAACAATTGTAGAAGCTTAAACAAAAATAGACATAAATATCATTCATACCACAACACAATGATTTACATGGGGAAAACCCTTTTGGGAGAAAAAAACCCACACTCTAAAAGCTGCCCAATATATTATTCCCCTTGCAAAGGATGAATTAAGGCATGTTTCAGTTAAATAAAGGTCCTAGAATAGTGTGAATGTGTACAACACATTACAACACCACTCCAAGACATCATTAATTCAACTTTAATTATCAATTATCAAACTAAGCAAGGGAAAGGCTACTTTTTTCGTTATTGCATTTCCCCCCCCTTTAGCGAGAGGATGACCCCATGTCAAACTCACACTAAAGTAGGCATCCAAGATACTTAAGTATATTACAATAACAAAGATACATGATCAAGCGCAACTATTTCAACGCAATGTGAGATGTGGTTGTTTGTCCATAAAACATGCTACTCACTCTAAGGTAGTGGAACCTCAATCTATCCACTAGGTGAGTTGTCCCTAAATATGTATGCTCACTCTAGGGTAGTGGAACCTCAGTCTATCCACTAGGTGAGTTATCCCAACAAGGTGGCAAATGAGAGAATCATATTAGCCTCTCATATCATACCGAAGTTATCCTCCTAAATTCGATAAGACAAAACAATGTAAATGCTTTTGTAAATTCTTTTGAATATCATGTAAAAATTTTGTTAGAGGGGATTTTGCTTTGTTCATGTAATGGTCTTCCTCTTAGGGAGCATTGTGCCTAATGTCTCCAAGAGAGGAAAAGTCAAAGTGTCATCACCCATGGGATACCTCATTCACATCATACCATGTCAGTAGATTGTACACTATTGGACAACATAAAACCCAATGACACCACCAAGAAGAGGACACATTACAAGAAAAAAGGAAAATTACACCATGAAATTTTCCAAAAGATGTCATCAATGTATGCCCCCACTTGAAAGCAGTTGCTACACCATCACTGTGAGAAATTGATTTAAAGTAGCCAATTTTTTTAGCCTAATACATGAGAGCTTTCCTCAAAAAACCCTATGCCAACTCATTTGTTTTTGAAGCAAGCTGCGCCATGAAATAGGAAGGGTTTACTCCACAAATACAATGCTAAACCTAGAAAGAAAAGTATGTCACATGTGATCCAACTTAAGGAATTCCGTCCACATCCCAAGATTGCTCTTATATATACATGGAAGGCAGTCAACTAGCCAAAAGAGACAACAGACAAGTGACATACTAGGACAAGGCTACCTAACCCTTTTCCCCCACTGAGTGCAGGACAAGGATGAGCCAAGGATGGATGATGGTATGCTACTATTTGAAAAAAGGAAAAGAATTGTAATTAATGTAAAACATGCAATAGTGAGTATCTTATGATCCTACAGCTATTGTATGGTAATGAGAAACAACTATTGTTATTGATTATGATGAGCAGATAAAGTATTGACATGATTCCTATCCAATGAGATATTTCCACATGTAGTATCTATCAGTTTAGGATGTATCAAGGTGAAACTTGTCTTGGAAGAATCTTTTGTAATAGTGTTGCTATTAAGCGAAGGCTTGTTTGATGGTTTGATTTCTATCAAAGAACAATAACCAAGACCACAAGTTTTTTCTTGCATGTTAGGCTCTATAGGCACACAAATACCTTGTTCTCAAGCACCACATCCTTTTCTACTATACCCAAGTTACTTCATAAGTTCATAACCTCTTCCATAAAGCTTTTTGATTTCTTTAGGATTCAGTGGTTATTCATAATCATCTTCATCAAATTTTTTCTTGTATGTTGTCTTTTCTTCTAAAGTGGTTGAGGTGGATGCTTTCAAATTTTTTGTTGACTTTACAACTTTTTGTTTTCCCTTGTCAAAATCTTTTGTTCTGATCTTGTATTCTCCCATGAATGTAGGTATGAAATAAAATGAATTCAAAGCATCTTCCAATAAATTTTTTATTTATTCAATATGCTTTTATTTTTCTTTCTCCACACACAAACAACTTTCGGGTTTAGGATTGGTCTTGATTGTATACACTTTGTTATATATGTGAGCAATGTCATTATAAGTTGGTTGCTGTGAAACATTGTCATTGAATTGAGTTTCCTTTTAGGTGGTTCCTAGATGAGAACAGGTTTCTTTTGAACTTTTTTTTTTTGTGAGGGTGGATAAATGATAAGTTGAGGCTTAGGTGGTTCAATAATTAGAGGACTCGAAGGAGTTATAATGTTCATAACCTCAACACACTTGTCCCTATTTTCATGATCTCTTAACAAAGGGGAATCTAATGTCACTTTATCATCTTCGTCTAAGGAATTCACATCACTATTGTTTGAAAGACATGTGTCAATGTTCTCATTTTCTTGCACATCATGATATTTTCCTTAGTAGGAGAGTTTTTAGGAGAGAAAAAAAGTAGATGTTCATGACATTCAATGTTTGATGCTTCTAAAATAGCTTCATCACAAGTAAGGGAGTTATCAATGGTTGGATTTTCTTTCTTATCAAAGATACAATTTTCTTGTCAACATTGTTTTCTCTAGGGGAAGAGAGGCAAAGAGGATTCTCACAACTCTCATCAATTGGATCTTCTAACAAAAAAGTATCTTCATCATTAATAGGAGAGATATTAGGAGAAGGCCAAATTTGATTGTTGTGATTTCCCATGATGTCATATCATTTCTCTAAGGTATCATTCTCTTGTGTCATGATATATATCCTAGTAGGAGAGCTTTCAAGAGGTTCATCACATTCCACAATTAGATTTTGTAAAGTAGCTTCATCACAAATATGGGAGGCCTCAAGAGAAGAACAACTATGAGTTTCATAGTTACTAATGATTGGAATTTTTTGTTCAAATAGATCTTCCCAAATGGTATGGGAATCAGGGAAGGGAGAAACAAAATTCTCATGATTATCAATAAGGGTATCTTCTAAAAACAAACTATCATCTCAATGGTTAAGATAGATATTAGGAAAATAAAAAAATTGATTGTCACATTTATCTATGTAACTACATCCCCATGTCCTATAATGTCTTTCCAAGTAGGAGAGGTAGGATTGACATAGCTCTCAATCATTGGATCTCTTAACACCAACATATCCTCGTCATAAATTTTATTTTCATGATCATTCACAATTGTATCTGCTTTCACTAAAGCATTCTCAAAAGTAGGGGAGATTTTGGGAGATGAATGGATACTAGGTAAAGTAGTGTCAAATAATATCTTTGCAAGGGGGAGAAGGAGAAGGACAAACAAGATCTTCATGATTCTCAACGATTGCATCTTCTTTCACCAAGATACCTTTGTCACTAAAAGGAGAGGTATCAGGACAAGAACAACTATAATCGTCATGAATGTCTATGTTTTCAACTTCTTCTATCACATCATTCCCACAAATAAGAGGGGTTGTAGGTTTAAAGAAAGCATTGATACTTTAACTCTCTTACACTAAGAGACTCTCATAACTAGAAAATGTATTGAATGAATGATTAACATGCTTATTGACTAACTTTTTCTTTGCAAACTCGTAAAAGATAGATACTAAAATTTGTGAAAATTAATCTAATGCAATGTAATGAAATATGTAAATGAAGTTTTCAAATTATAAACAAGGTAATTTGTTGATTACACAATGCAATAAACTGAAAATGGAATGTTTTGATGCAATTTTGAACTTTTAACAATGCACTAAAATGAAGCAATTTAAGCTAAATTCAATGAAATTGATGAAACAACAAATTAGGAAACTAAAATTGAAAGATAACAACACCAAATAAAGGCTAAAATTTGAGATTTTAAAGTCCTGAAAATGTAGATTAGAAGCTCATAGGGAATCATTCACTAGTAAGGGTGAATGGGTCCTGGTTAGGTCTTTCTGGGATGTTGTAGTGGATTTCAAAGTCAATTTTAATGGCTTTTTAGATGGTAGAAGGTACATATCATACCTGATCAAGGACTTATTCACCAATAAAGGCAAATGGGTCCTAGTTAAGTATGTTTAAACTATTTTTTAATGATTTGCAAGCTCTCAGTTATATCTTCTAGTTCCAGGTTTGAAACAGTAAAATGCAGCTTAAAAGTTTTTAAAAATTCAATGCAAAAAGTAATGAAAAGATGAAATGCAAGGCCTAGTTTGAAATGCAATTTCTTTTAATTTTCAAATGCAATTGTATGATATCTAAATGAGATGCAAAAAGACTAATTTTTTTTTGTTGTAATTTTCATATTTAAGAAGTGCAAAACTATGCAAATCTAAACCCTATATGATATGCAACATTTCAATACAAAAGAAGAAACCCTAAATGATATCTTAATGCAATACGAGATCTAATTTAAGATGCAATAAGAGACTCTAAAAAATAGAAAATTACAATGTTGAATGTGTCGAGTTCACCATAAATGACTAGGGTGAAAAATAGGGTGGACCCAAATGCATGAACAAGAGGATCTACCACTTATTTTTCTAGGGCCCTAATCACTTAAATTATGGAAAATATGATGCCAATAACAATAAAAAATTTAACCTAACTATTATAGCAACTATGGGGAGTGTTTTTAGAGCATAAAATTTGTGTACATGGCTAGAAAGTTGTTGTTTTTGAGCTACAAAGGACTCATTCACCTTCAGTGGAAAATGGGTCCTTTTAGGGTTTCAAAAAACTGATTTCAAGATCTCGTTCCTTGATTTCTACACTCTTAAATTCCCTATTATTAGTTTGTGGAAGTTTGTATGCAATTATGTAGAGCTCTTTCCATGATCTTGCACTTTGAATAACAACTTTTTGTAGCTTTGCAACTTTGACAATTTTGCTCCATACCTTGCTTGAACCTATAAATCTACAATCACACAATCAAGGGTAGAAAAACTTGTTGATTTGTAATTGAATGGGGTTTTTCCTCAATCAAACCCCTTGTAGGTAATTACAAGCAAATGATGAAATGAAGTATGAAACATGAAATATAAAAATGATGTCACCTTGGATGAAGTCTTGTGAAACAAATCTACAAATGATATGTAGTGACCATAAAGAATGTAGATCTAGGATCCTTGAAAATGATGTAAACAATAGTTGTAAGTAGATCTTCAATTCTACATCCACCTCCTTAGCTCAATAGCATGAATGCATGCATCAAACCCTTGAAATGATGATATGATCTTGAATTGTTATAAGAAACACTTGAAATCTTCCTTGAAATGCCCTATGAATGCTCTATAATTCTTTTGTGAAGTATTAGGATTCTTACTTGAAAATATTAGGTCAAACTATGTGAATTAATCCCTTATTTATACTAAATTAGGAGATTAACCCCAAAATTCAAAGAATTAAGGCTGGCAATAGATCTGAGAAGAAAAATGATTAAATTCCTACCATAATGAAATTCAAAAAGGGGGGTCTCATTAAGGGATGACCCATTCACCAACTTGGGTGAATGGGTCCTGGCTAAGTTTCTAGGACTAATCTTTGAGGGACTAAAAGAGGGCTAAAAACCCATTCTAGATCAACTGAGAAAGAGGGGTCCTATTAAGGGAGGACCCATTCGCCATTAAGGGAAAATGGGTATTGGCTCAACTTACTAGGACCAAAGTTTTCCTAATGAAATAATTTGTTAATTAAATTAGGATTGTTGGGATAGATCTTTGGGAGGTGTCAAAAAGGCCTAAATTTGAATTAAAAGGGGGTTAATAACTCCAATTAACCACAATTAATTAAGACCACCTAAATAAGCATGAAATTTCAATAAAACAATTTACAACACTTAAACAAGGTGCACATTATGTACATTTTGTTCAGAAAGGGGCCCATTAGGCTTAATTAAGCAAATATATCCTAGAAAAGCATGAAAGTGTGTTACAACACTTTACAACACTCTTGCAAAGGATGAATTAAGGCACGTTTTAGTTAAATAAAGGTCCTAGAATAGTGTGAATGTGTACAACACATTACAACACCAATCCAAGACATCATTAGTTCAGCCTTAATTATCTATTATCAAACCATGCAATGAAAAGGCTACTTTTTCCATTACTACAATTCTTCTACCAAAATCTATCCTATTTATGAAGAGGATATTTTAGCGTTAAAATATCCAATGATTGAGAACCATGACAATCCCATTTTTTTCTCTTCCCCTACCTCTCTTACTTTGGAAGACATTATAGGACATGGGGATGGAATTGTAGATAACCATGATTCAAATTTGTTCTTCTCCTAACATGTCTCGTAGCTATGAAGAGGATAGTTTGGTGTTATAAGATACACTCATCGAGAGTCATGAGAATCTTGTTTCTCCCTTTCCCAATGCTCCTACCATTTGGAAAAATCTATTTGAATGAAAGGAATCCAATCATTAGTAAGCATGAAAATCATAATTGTTCTTCTCTTGATGCCTGCCCTACTTGTGATGGAGTTATCTTACAAAATCCAACCATGGAATGTGATCAACATCTTGTTTGCTCCTATCCTAAAACCTATCCTACTAGGTTAGATATCATGGTGCAAGAGAATGATAGAATTGCTGCGTGTCTTTCAAACAATAGTAATGTGGCTTCATTAGATGAAAATGATGAGATAACATTACACTCCACTTTGCTAAAGGATCATCAAAATAATGATAAGTATTTTGAGGTTATTAACATTAGATATCCTTTGAAGCAATATCTTGAGCCACTTATTATAATCTATCCACCCTCGTATCAACTACAAGTTCAAAACAAACCTATGCTTACCCTAAGACCACCTCAAAACAATGTTTTGTGGCAACCATGTTATAATACCATTTCTCACACATATAATAAAAGGAACAATAGGAAACCAAAAACCACTCCCACTTCATTACCATTGCCTCAACCTATTTTTCCTAGTGCTCCTCGTTTGCCTCTACATAGTGGAAAGGAGTACATGACCTTGTTAAACAACTTAAAAACACTCATGTTAAGATATCCTTATGAGATCTTATTCAAGCCTCACCTAGTTACCATAACATGCTTCAAAGTTATTTAGAACAACTTCCTACCCCTCCTAATGTGCAACCAAATTATGTGGTAGCCCTAATTCAAGGTATTACTTTGGTCAACTTAGACATTACTTTCCATCAAGATGAGTTACCTCCATTAGAAGTTTAAAAATAAAATGAAGCTTTCATAATAATCACTTGCATTAATATGACTAGGATAAAGAGAAATATTTTTGACAATGACTCTTGAACCCTTAATGTGTGTAGTCTAAGGGTGATCCCATAATACTAGTTTACAAATTTTGGCCAAATTGGACACTAAACTGATTTTTTCTAACTAAATTTTCACTTTCAGACACCTATAGCAGCTAAACTGTGAGGAATTTGAAGATGATGCAAACTAATGATTTATGAGATTTTGTCTATAGATTCTAAATATATATTTTTCAAAAATTTTGGAATCAAATTGCACTTATTTTCCCATCTCCTTCAAAAACTAGTTTTTTTAAGTAAACACCATTTTTAAGGAGTGACACTCAATGTATAAAACATAACTTTTTTTTCATGAAGGATAAAATTCTATTTTTTTTGAATTTAGATTTGTAACTACGATATCTAGTGATTCCAATTGGTTTCATAGTGTTTTATTGAATTTTTTTCCTTAATCAAATTTAAAAGTCAAACCAATTACAATTTAGAAATAAGTGGACCGTATAACACAACTTTTTTTGTATGTATCGAAATTCAATTTATTTTTGGTTAGATCAAAGACTTCAATAACTAGTGCACTCATATTTTTCATTTTTTTTTTGATAATCTTATATTTTTCCACATGTGTAGAATAAAGAGCTTGATTTTTGGTGAAAAATTTATATTTACAAGAAATTAAAAATAAATATAATAATCAAATTAAATTTAATTAAAATTATACTTTTTTGGAAGCTTATAATAAGGACTACATACTTAAAAAAAATAAAATTAAATGAATTAATTTGATCCCCCAAAAGATAAATCAAAAGTGGTTTTTTATCAGCATTTGATAGGTGTAAAGGAGACTTTGTTATACGTATGGTTTAAAAATAGCGGGGTTCTATCCAAGGGGGCTAGGTCTAAGGTGGTTTGTTCAAAAAATCTTTAATTGGAATCCTTTAAATGGAACTTTTTAAGGCTTAAATCATTTTTTTTCTAAAAATATGTGATTTCAACAAAAATAAGGATCTCCCAGAAAGTGTAAACCACTATTGTGGCAGCACCCATAAGCCTCTTAGATAAGCTTGGAATGGATAAGAGAAAGATTTAACCTAATTCTTTGTCCATTTGTGGGTTTGATAACATAGGAAAACAACCACTTGGTGTGATCACATTACCTATTTTAGTTGAAAAAGTCACATTCCAAACATCTTTCCATGTTATGCCTCAAGAACATTCATATAACCTTCTTTTAGGTAGACCATGGATTCATGAGATGAAAGCAGTTCCTTCGACTCTTCATCATGTAATGAAGTATGCCTATAACAACCAAGTGTAGATAGTCAAAGATGATCCTAAACCTGAAAGTTGTTTACACACTAAGAAAGACAAGGAAATTCCTTTGAAAACATTAACACCAACTAGACAAGTTGAACCCATGAAAGAGAAAGAAAAAGAAAAGAATATTAAAGAAGTCATGAAGTTATTAGATGATTATTGTGGTTCCTTATATTTTAAACCTACATTCATGGGCGAATGCAAGATCACAATAAAATAGTCTAAAAAGGGAAACTAAAAAGTGGTAATGTCAACACAAAATTTAGAAGAACCTTCGAAAGCATCCACTTTAATCACTTTAGAAGAAGAAACAAATTACACAACAAACTTTGATGAAGATGATAATGAAAAACCACTGAATATGAAAGAAATGGAGAAACTTTATGGAAGAGGTTACAAACTTTTAAAACAACTTGGTTATAGTGGAAAAGGATGTGGTGCTAGAGAACAAGATGTATGTGTCCCTATAGAGCCTAATACACAATAAGTGACTACTAGTCTTGGTTATTGTCCATCAAAATAAACAAAAGCATCAGAATAACCTTCACTCAATGCCAACACTATTACAGAAGGTTCTTCTAAGCCAACTTTAACCTTGGTGCATCTTGAATTGATAGCTAGTAGTCTTGGTTGTTATCCCTCAAAATAAATGAAAGAATCAAAGAAATCTTCAATTAGTTTCAATGTCATCATGCAAAAGACTAATGATTGGGGTTCATTAGATTTTATGCCCTCCATTAAGGGAGAGTACAAAATATCAAAACCTAAAGAGTCTTGTATATGTATTTTCCACCTTGTAATAGGCAAGATATATCTTTGTCGCAAAATAAAGGAACATCTACTATTGATCAAGAGAGTATCTTGTCAAGACTTCTCCAAGATTATTTGATATCTATCCCTCCAAGAAAACTAAAATTTTACAAGAGTTCATTTTGTGGATATCATAGAGTTCGGGTTATTCAGCTAATGAATGTAAGGATTTTAGTAATAAAATTCAACAAACCTTAACGATTGTGGTGCTCTTCCTTGTGTTGAGGTGCCTATTTCCTCTAATTAATCATATTTTCCATCCTATCTTGTTTCTCATCACTATGTGACATTAGTAGCTTTATGTTTCTTGCTCATTTCCATTCATGGTGGTAGAATAATAGGTGCAACCATATCTCTCTTGGCAATAGCTTGATAGTTCTTGATGTTTGTCTTTGTCTCTATGACTGGGGGCCATGATAACTAGTCTTTGGGAGGTGTACATTCTTTCCAAGGATCCTCTCTTTCTACTTAAAATACCAACATAGTGAGTATGTTGGCATTTTAAGTGGAGAGAATATTCTCCCCCATTCATTGTCTGCATGTTCCCTTCTTAGTGTCGATGTATTATATACCTCCTCGAAAGTGTTAACATTTTATTCAAAGTGTGGTCTTCTCTATTCATGTGATGTGTCTTCTTCTTGGCGACATTGGATTTGATTTCCTTAAAAGAGTGTGACCTTTTTGAGTATATGATATTCCTATTAGTGGTAATGCTATGGATTGCATTCCCTAGGTTGTGAATCTTTTATCCTCAACTAGTCCTCCCTTAGAGATGTTAGGCATGATGTTCCCTAAGAGGAAACCTTACATGAACTAAGAAAAACCCCTTTGAACATGTCTTATCCTATTTGCATCTTTTTCACAAGTGTTTAACATAACACAACTTGCTAAGCCTTATGAAGCTCAAAGTTCATGTTTAGTGGTGCTTTATTAAATTTTAGAGGTATAGCTTTGGTATAGTATGAGAGCCTAATAAGATTCTTTCATTTTCCACCCTTGGGGGCTCACCTAGTGGATAGCCAAAGTTTCACTATGTCGTGTGAGTGTACGTGTTGTTGCATAGAGGACAATGAATTCTACTTTAGATTCTTTTAGACAAACAACTGAGGTGTGTTCTACATAATGTTGGCCAGTCAAGGCTTGATCCACCCTTTTTCCTTTTTCTTTTCTCTTTCTTTTAGTCTTTGACATTGTATGTTCGCATATCTTATCTTGCTAGGTAAAAACACAAAGATGTGTCACACTTTTAGCCAACTTATCAAAACAACTAGATTTAAAGATTTCTAACTAAAAATCAATTTTGGTCAAACATATAATTTAGTAAGATTCATTCTAGCTACGTTGGATACTTCCACAACTTTTTCAACTAAAATTGTTGACTAAAAATATATGGAGCACCACTTTGAGTCCAACTTACCAAAAAAATAAAATTATTTGAAAAACTTTAAGTTTCAATAACTCCTATTAATTTAAATAACATTTTATAAAAAAATATAAAAATACCCTTTTGTAGATCCATAAGTGTAGTTTTCAAAAATATATTTATTTTAATAGTTTAATTATTATTTATATTTTATTTTTTATTTTTACTAAGAGTAGGTTATCAACACAAAATATTAGTTTAATTACCATGCTGAGGAAAAATACTAAAACTTATTAAAATTAAAAAATGATGCACTAGATAAAAGAATCTATTTCAAGATGGTATAATTTTTTTTCTATATTAGATAAATATTTAATATGAAAGGTGATGTCCGATGGAGACAAATTTTTTTTGATTCACGCACATTTTAATATTTATTAAATTTGGAAAAAAAATATATCCATGCACTAATGTTTCAAGTTATAAATACACAAAAAAATTGAAATAAAAAAATAAAAATTTACTATAAAAAGTTTGACGTCTCATGCAACTTCATTTTTTCAACATTTTATTAGCAACTAAATTATAGTGTTAATTTATTAAAAACTAGTTCAAAATAATAATTTTTTAATTTTTTTAAAAAATACAAACATAAAATATACTATTTTTTTTTTCAACGAAAAGTGGCGACCCACTTATAATATTACATTTAATAGATAGAAGTATACAAAAAATAGTTTGAAGGTCATAGTGGTAGGGAGAACCAGTAAGAAACCTCCAGTTATAGCCTAAATTTAATCTACTAATGTGCCAAAAAACTAAAACCCTTGTGAAGATGACCTCATGTCACAGATTACAAAATCAAAACTTAACCCTGAAAAGCATGGTCTCCCACCACATATTAATTTTTTTTAAATCCCTCCCAAAATTTAAAGACCCTTTACATTTAACAATTCTAAAACCCACAAAATTTGTTACAACCCCTGAAACAGTATCAACTTTTCATACACCCCCATTAGCTGAATTTTCATCTTGCCCTTCTAGTTTATCTGCCAATTGGAGACCTCTTTCAAAGAAACATTTGTTGTGAACAAAGGCTTGGTTTTGGTTGGAAGATGGAAGTGATGATGAAGCAACCACTATTGGCGAATATACTTGAGTGTTGGAAAACCCCCTAGATTGAGCCTTGCGGGCATGATTTGAAGCTTGAACATGACCACGAGCTAGTGTATTTGCCACAATTTGGCCGCGAGATGACTCGATTACCCCAACTTGTCCATGTGTTGGATGGTTTGGCCTAAATTGACCATGAACTGGCATGTTCACACCTAGTTGAAGGTCAAGTAAAACGCCATTTCGTTGAGGAGGTGGGTTAAAAACGCGGAGAAAAGCCAGTGCATAGTAATTTTCTTTAATTTCTAGCTCCATCATGGAGCAAGTATGCCTCTGATGTTTCCTAAGGGTACGCATTAGAATACTATCATTGTTAAACTACAATGCCATCTTGATGACATCATAAAATTCTTCAAAACACTGCCCGTTCTGCACAACTTTTTAGTGAGTCAAGTTTAAAAGTTTGATTAGTGTTGGTTGTTTCCTTTATAAAATGTGACACAACTATTTGCTTTTACCCTATTGCTACATATCATACATCTTGTGCGTGTCCCTTTCTGCTTATGTTGGTTTGACATAGGAACTTGGATCTTGGGGGCTTGGCCACCTCCTTGATCTTTGTCATCCTATCCTATCAACATTTGTATACTTGGAACCCTCTTGACTACATTAGTGTGAGTTTGATGCAAGGTCCTCCTTTCACTAAAGTGGGGGCTAAATGTAGTGTAGAAAAATGTAACCCTTTACATTTTCTCACTTGTTTGGGCCCTCCTAGTTAAATTGGACTTAAAAATGCCTTAATTTAGTGTTGTTTAATGTACCTTATTAAATTTACACACTTATTTGTGCCCTCTTAATTAAAGATTAATTAGGCCTTATTTATCCATTTAATTCATTTCCGAGCATATTAGATTACATTTTATGAAGGGGAAACCCAACATTAATTAATTCCTAAACATAACACTTCACATTTAGTAATGTGTGTTCATGAAATTAAGGCCTGGGCCCCATTCGCCCACTTCAAACCCATTTTTAAAAATATTTTGGTGATATTTTTTTGATCCTAAATTCAAATTTCAAAGGTCGGCTTGTAATGTTTTAATTTTGGGAAATTAAGGATAAATGTCTATAAATACAAGGTTATTTTATCAAATCAACTAGAAGTTTTGAAGAGAAAATATTGTCAACAACAGATTTATCAATCATTTGTTACAACATTCAAGATCTCAAGCATCATTTCAAAGTCTTATTGCAATTATGCATGTTTTTGGAGCTAACATTGTGATGTAGGTTTCATGATCAAGTAAAGCATTCAAATAACTATTTCATGAAAGATTCAAAGTTCAAGATCCACATCCATTGAAGTCATTTCATGCAATTTCAACATCAAGATTTCAGTCCTCGAAAGGTTCATCCAAGGGTTTGGTGAGTTAAAACATTGAGTTGTTCATTGATCATTCCTTTTGTGCTATTTCATTTTATTTCAAGGTTTAATTACCAAAATAGGGTTTGACCAAGGCAAATCCCCATTCACCCAAAACAAAAAAAAATTCCCCTCTCTTCATGTGTTGCACATTTGTAGGTTCATAGATTGAAGAAAATTTGAAGATTTCAAAGTTACAATTTATTACAAAGTTGCATTTGTTGTCACCTTTGTTGTCATCTCACATAAACTCAAATCCCAGATTTATTTCCAATTGTTCGATTGTGAAACCTGAAGGATCTGGAAGTGAAGAAATAGGAGTAGAGGACCCTAAAATAATTGGAAAGGTGAACAAAGACACATTCACCTATGGGCAGATGAGTCCCAGGACAACTTCCAAAAATAGTGTTTTTTGAGAGGTACACAATATTTTCTATTCCTAGATTTTCCCGAAGCTTTACTATTACTGATAGCCCTATGTTTCATCTATCAAATGCAGCTTTTATATGTCACAAATGAGTGCATTTGGTATTTTTAATCTTTCTCCCAAAACCCTTGTTCAGTCATTTCTATTAAAAATTTATATCAGGCCACATTGCAACCAACATGGACACTTTGCAACTATTTTTGACACAGGTTTTAAGTGTCCTCCATTGATGCAGAGTAGAGTTTGAATAACTTGAACATAAATAAAATAATTAAGACCTCTCCTTTGGAAGAGTTGTGGACAACATAAAAACAGACCTTCCCACTAATTTTCATCAAATTCCCATGGTGAGTAGTCAGGATATTAATTAATTATACTTGCTAGAAACCCTAAGGTAGATTCAAACCTGTTGTTACAAAAAACCTTATAACTTTTACAAATCCTAATGAAAATAGATCAATCCACTTGAAAAAGAATTTAGATTCAATTCCAAAAAATTTCCAATTTGTTTAAGATCAAAATATGTAATATATAATTCATACAAAGTTTGTTGCTACAACTTGGAACTTTCAAAAAAAAATCTTCTAGTTCTACTAATGGAAAAATTGCTATAAATTTCTCTTAACTCAATGAAAATTAATGAAACAAAAAGAAAATGAAAGTATATTCATGTAGCAACACACTAAAATTGGTTTTAGGTCGATATGTGGTATGTAAAATTTGTACCAAATGAAAGAGTAGGTCTAAATGTGAGAAAATGCATAGAAAATGCTTGTTTTCATTTACCAAATCTTCAACCACAATACCTTCAACACCCAATTATATTTTGGAGGGTATATTTACACATTTTACATCCATCCCAACTATTTCTAGCCACCCATGTTTTTTCAAATTACAACTATTCAGCTTCCCAAAAAAAATGCAAAAGTATAGGGAAGAGTAGCAACTCACCATTTGGTTGTTCATTAATGCAATCATTTTGATATTTGGAGCATAGTAAAATTCATGAGTTTATGATGAGAAAGTAGTTTTTAGTGTAAGAGTATTTGGAAATTTATATTTCAATTTTTCAAAAGAGTGAGGGGAGGTTGTTAGATTTAGTTGAGCATTGCTTGGAAGTTGTAGTTATTATTTTTGATGTAAGGGAGAGTAGCAAAGGTATAAGTGGAAAGTTGAGAATTGAGGAGGCAATAGATTAAGGCTGATCCATTGAGTAAATTTGAAGCAAGGAGTAGCAAAAATTTGATTCAAGCTATTTTAATTCAAACATGATTAAAATATCTCACTATCCTTCTCATTCTAATTCATAAGCTAAGCTTTTAAATTCTCTGAGTTGCTTATGTATTTGCTAGATCTGCAAACTATTGTTGTTAAATAGCTTTATATTTTATACATAGAGCCAAATTAGAAATGTAAAGAGATACGCTATATTAGGGAATGAGACGATAATATAAAGTAATTATCTTGAATTATATTGTTAGATTATGATGCATCACATGATTTTAAAGATTATTTATAGATGTATTTGAGAGAAAGAAAGTTCCATTGCAAGGATAAATCTCTCTAAAGTTGTGTTAAACCCAAATAAGTTCCAACTTGTTAGATTAACATAACAAGATAATCTAAGTAGGGTAATATGATATTATCCCAAGAATACAATATTCTATTTATATTATTTGAGTGAGTTTATATTATTTTCAACAAGAGGGTTTGAAAAATGTATTAGAAGTAAATATATCCTAATTGTCTTTTAAATGATATAATTTTATATTTATACCCAAAGTCTCCTAATTATTATTAAATACATCCTAATTATCTTTTAAATGATAATATTTTATATCAATGTCATCATGCAAAAGACTAATGATTGGGGTTCATTAGATTTTACGCCCTCCATTAAGGGAGAGTACAAAATCTCAAAACCTAAAGAGACTTGTATACGTATGTTCCACCTTGTACTAATGAAGAGATATCTTTGTCACAAAATATAGCAACATCAACTACTATGATCAAGAGAGTATCTTGTCAAGACTTCTCCAAGATCATTTGATATCTCTCCCTCCAAGAAAATTAAAATTTTATAGCAAGAGTTCATTTTGTGGATATCATAGAGTTCAGGTTATTCAACTAATGAATGTAAGGATTTTAGTAATAAAATTTGTAGTGCCCCTCCATTTTCATCATCCTTGGCATTCAAGTAAGCTATTTGTTGGCGGTCAAGTTGTTTTCATTGTTAAAAGTGTACTTGAGTAAGTGCGATTAGTTGGTTTGGAGATGTCTTGAGTTCGTGACTATATTGTTTTAAGAAATATGTGATTTAGTCTAGCATTGATTTAATTAATTAAATAAAAAAGGAATTACAAGAGCAACTTAATTTAAATTGGAAAGTAAAATGATAACTAAATGAACTATGTTATAATATTATAGATAATTAGTGTTATTAATTATTTAAATTAAATAATGTGATTTAATGCTTAAATAAAAAATAAAATAAAATAAATAAATAAACGAAGATAAACATTATTTTTAAAGTAAATATTAGTAGTGGAGAGTAAATGCGATTTCCAATAAATCTTTAGGATAAGATTTGGATTGATAAAATTCAAGTGAAAAATAGAAAGCATTCTAAAAATTAAACAAATAAGAAAGATATTATTTCAGTTTAGGCGGATTGGATAGGGTGTTAAAAATAGGAATTATATGCTGATCTTTTAGTATTGTTTTGATTTTTCTTTAATTTGCTATCTTCCTCTAATGAAGACGATGGTTGATGTATTAAAGTTTTGTTCCAATTGGTAATTGCAACCTTCGCATAGCATACTTGTCTGAACGTATTCAATAAATATAATCTTGAGGTCCTTCATCTTTATTGGATCTTGTGATTTATAATCTAGATTAGAATATAGGCCATGCTTCTCGGTTTGCTTATGTTGAGTTATCTTCTTCGCTTGTTTTTCTGTTTCAACCACACCAATCAATCTGGTGTGAAAGGAACTTTTCTCTTTTTTGGTGGACTTATAGTATAACATGTTTTCTTACCCCTGGAGACGAAGTTCTGTAATTAACAATCTTTGACTGACTTCTATATATTTTTTTCTTTTTCTAAAGTAAGAGACCCTATTAAAATATTGCATACGATCCCTCCCTGCATTTTTGTTTGATATTGGGTAGGCTGAGTTCATTTTCATGGTCTACCCATTTATTTCAATGTACTCATAATGGCGATATTGTGTTTTAAATTTGGCATTGCAAATTCTTGTAATGACTGCGGTTCTTTTGGTGACCATAGTTTACGTTTGGTACCCAATATTTTCCACAAGAACATTGTCGATGTTTGAAGTGATTGAAATTGTTTACATCTCTCTAAAAAATTTATCTTGCAACAATCTTAGGGTTGGATTAAGGTACAACGTGGCAATCAGACCATACTCGGGCCATGTTAAATAAACTAAGTGCAATTGCTAACTTTTCACTATGGTCACAGATAAAGATTCTATTTTCTTATTTCCCTAGTGGTAAGTAAAAGTCTTAAATCTGAAAATACCTAATTGCCTTCATTCGCTTAGCCAATTTCTCCAACGCTACATAGATCTCCCATGTTGAGAATGTGATATGTCCCCTACCAGGAAAAAGCTTGCACCATTTTATGGCCTTCAATCCATCTTCATCAGAGTATTCTTTTAATTCTCAATCTTGCTTTAATCTCCTTACTATTTGAACCACTACACCCTGGCCATTGCATGCACATTTGGAGAAGTTTGTTGTTTATAACACTTTTGGGCTTAACTTAGTAGCGCTGCAATTTATTTTCTGCACCTAGCTTGATATTGTATGAACTGAATATTATTTTATGGTTTGTTTTAATATTGATGGCTAGATTTATCATTTAGAACTTTGATTCTCCTTTTATTTTGGCCATCAATGTTTGTATGTTATACGTCACTTTCATTGCATTGGTATCGGGAATGGTATTCAAGGATATAAATATTACTTGGTAATTGATGAGTGTAGATGTAAGGTTGGCATATGATTCTGAATGTTGCGATTTTATGTTGGAGTATTACCTTGAGAATTAGTCATGATATTTGAATGGATAGCTTTCTGTTGGTATTCGTTTCTTGCCGTTTGGAATTCGATATTTATGTGGTTTATGTTTTATGCTTTATTTTGTCGAGTCGATAATATATGTGTGTGTCTATTAGGTATGCGTGGTTGTGCATTTATATATAGTACTATATGTAGAATTTTTAATGAATATACTTTTGTACTAAACATTTATGTGTGGTTCTAAAATCAATAAATATCTCTCCCTCATTTATTATCTTAAAAATGTAGTAATTACTTTAAAAAAGAATTAGTTAATTAGAGGAATCATATAAGTTAATATTTTTAAATTTTAACTTTATAAAAGACATTTTTATTATATATATACATATATCATATATAGAACTTATATTTGAGAACAAAGGCAAAGGAATTAAATAAGTAGATTTACAAATTGGAAATTAAAATTAGAAAAGAATTAAATGGAGTTAGTATTATTTGAGCACTTAAAGAATCTAATTAAATGACGGTGTTGAATTTAAAAGGATGTAGTAGTTATTGAGTGTTAATTTAAATTGTTATGAAATGGTGAAGTTGTAGATTTATCGAGTTAGAGGTGTTAACTAAATTTTATTTTTTTTGATTCGATTAAGTAGGAGGAATTAGAGGATCGTTTTATTTCTTGTGAAAAGTCTTCATGAAATTTGTTATTAGTTGATGGTTGAATTAGATAACCATGAATTATTGTGTTAAGGGTCAGTGAGTGAATGGTGTGGGTGTTATGTGTTTCTTGGTCACTTGGTTAATATGTGAACTTGTTGTGTTTGGAATAGTGATGAATTATGTTTCTTTAATTTATTTTTGTGAATGAAAAAGACAATTTGTAGAGATGAGAAACGTTCTTTGAAACTAATTATTTCAATTGTGTTGTAAATTAAAGATTGATTTTATTTACGAGTTCATTCCAATGTAGTGTCTTTTGAGTTGTTTTGGATTTGAGAAGCTTTTATTCATTGGAACTGGTGTTGAAATTGGATTGAACCCCCATATCATTGACTTACTCTTTTTGTGGGCTTTTTGAATAGCCATTCTTTTCTTAGACTTCCAGAGGCATGAGACAATTGTTAGATGATGTTTTATCTTTTATTTGCTCTTATAATGGCAAGTTGATTTCCATCGTGGTCTTGGAAGGGTTGTACTATGTAAATGGGAATTATGTATTGTGATTTTGGTGGGATGGGTAATGCCTCGCATGTATTTCAGTTGAGATTGGATATTATGGTTCAATCCTTGGTTTTGGTTCATGTTTTGGGTCTCTAGGGAGAGTGGCTCTTCATGGGGGTCGATGCCTCAAATAGAAGGAAGGGCCACGATAACCTACGCAAGAGTTAGATTAAAAAGTGAAAACATAATTAAATAATTTAGGGGGATGGGTAGTAATAACATTAATAAGATAATTATGGATACCTCGTCTATCCATTAGGGCTTTCGGAGACTAATGGTGGACTGAGAAGGCCATGGTTGGCAAGGTTGTTACCTCATCCTCATGAGAGGTTAACAGCTCCGCATGAGTCACCCTATGGAGCTATCACCTCAGGTAGGAGGAAGAGCTAGGATAACCATAGATGGGGGTCGGTGCCTCAGGTAGTTACGAGAAGCCAACGCCTAGAGGAAGGGCTAGGATAACCCATGTAGGACTATGCGATGACACTCTCCCCTACTACCCCTTATTATTTGTTATCTTTGCAAGCCTCTGGAAGTGGTCTATTGATATTATGACTTGATATTTATTGATGATATGTTTGGTGATTTATTTTTATGTTTCAAAATAATTTATCATTGTTATGATTCAAAAGTGGTTTATTGTTGTTATAGCAATTTATTGATGTTATGATATATCATTTATTGTTGCTATGTTTTTGGAAGTGGTTTATCGCTATTATGAAGTGATTTATTGATGCCATGTTTGGATTTCATGTTTCTAGTCATGGTTTATTGATGTTGTGATTTTCCTTGTGTTCCTTGTTACCCTTGTATGATGTAGAGTCTTGTGGTTCTCTGGTTGGATGATCTTGGCCAAGGATTCTTTCTTATCAGTTCCTTAGCATGGGGGGTGGGTCTTTGGACCTATGTGGTCGAGTGGAACGTGCTAAGAACCCCATTGGGTCCCCAGTCAAGGATCGAAAGGTGCAGATTTGTGCTACTTGCGGTGATTCCAAAGTTGTATCTGACTTGGAGCTAGTTATGATACTTTGTATTCATTTGTTTAGTTGTATCAAGCTATCTTATTGTGTTGTTTCCGTTCATTTTGGGAAACACTTTTGTATCATTGTAATTCTTGAGCAATGTCATGTAATGAAATGCATGTAAAGTATTATATGATCTTTGGTAAACTTGCATGAGTATTGATCCTTAGCAGTTGTTTATTTATGTGTTGTATTTGTGGAAATATGCCCCCATTGAGTTCTTATGTGGATAATTTCAATCTTTTATATATTGTACTTACTTAAGTGAATGATTTCTTATTGATGAATTTGAATGTATACTTGTTAGGGTTTATATTGTTGGTTTTTGTTCTCTATCATTGTTGTATGGGTTTAAGTTTTGTAATGTCTCCTTGTGTACCCCAAGGGACATAAGTACATTAGTGAATTTTTTTTAATTAAATTTCAAGTCATAAATTAATGTGCTTCTCATGAATGTTTACTTAAAAAAAAAATTGTGTGGTAATTGTTCCTTTAGTTGCCCTTTGGGGTTCGCATGACGGGGCGTTACAAAATTCAACACCTTAAGGATTATGGTGCTCTTCCTTGTGTTGAGGTGCATATTTCCTCTAATTAATACTGATTTCCACCCTATCTTGTTTCTTATCACTATGTGGAATTAGTAGCTTTATGTGTCTTGCTCATTTCCATTCATGGTGGTAGAATAGTAGGTGCAACCATATCTCTCTTGGAAATAACTTGATAGTTCTGGATGGTTGTCTTTGTCTCCATGACTGGAGGCCAGGATAACTAGTCTTTGGGAGGTGTACATTCTTTACAAGGATCTTATCTTTCTCTCTTTCTACTTAAAATACTAGCATAGTGAGTATGATGGCATTTTAAGTGGGGGCATATGCTCCCCCATTCATTGTCTACACGTTCCCTTCTTAGTGACGTTCTATTATATACCTCCTAGGAAGGTGTGGACATTTTATTCAAAGTGTGTTCTTCTCTATTCATGTGATGTGTCTTCTTCTTGGCGACATTGGATTTGATTTCCTTCAAAGAGTGTGACCTTTATAAGTATATGATATTCCTCTTAGTGGTAATGCTATGGATTGCATTCCCTAGGTTGTGAATGTTTTTTCCTCAACTAGTCCTCTCTTAGAGATGTTAGGCATGATGTTCCCTAAGAGGAAACCTTACATGAAATAATAAAAACCCCTTTGAACATGTCTTATACTATTTGCATCTTTGTTTACAAGTGTTTAACATAACACAACTTGCTAAGCCTTATGAAGCTCGAAGTTCATGTTTAGTGGTGCTTTATTAAATTTCAGAGGTATATCATTGGTATAGTATGAGAGCCTAATAATATTCTCTCATTTTCCACCCTTGGGGGCTCACCTAGTGGATAGCTGAAGTTTCACTAGGCCATGTGAGCGTATGTGTTGTTTGAATAGAGGACAAGATCCACTTGTAGATTCTTTTGGACAAATAGCTAAGGTGTGTTCCACATCACATTGGATAGTCAAGGCTTGATCCACCCTTTTTCTTTTCTTTTTTCTCTTTCTTTTAGTCTTTGACATTGTATGTTCATGTATCTTATCTTGCTAGATACAAGCACAAAGTTGTGTCACACTTTTAGCCAACTTATCAGAACAACTAGATTTAAATATTTCTAACTAAAAATCAATTTTGGTCAAACATATGATTTAGTTAGATTCATTCTAGCTAAGTTAGATACTTCCAAGACATTTTCAACTAAAATTGTTGGCTAAAAATATATGGAGTGCCACTTTGAGTCCAATTTACCAAAAAATTAAAATTATTTGAAAAACTTTAAGTTTCAATAACTCCTACTAATGTAAATAACATTTTTTTTAAAATATAAAAATACCCTTTTGTAGATCCATAAGTGTAGTTTTCAAAAATATATTTATTTTAATAGTTTAATTATTATTTATATTTTATATTTTATTTTTACTAAAAGTAGGTTATCAACAAAAAATATTAGGTTGATTACCTTGCCAAGGAAAAATACTAAAACTTATTAAAATAAAAAAAATATGATGCACTAGATAAAATAATCTATTTCAAGATGGTATATAATTTTTTTCCATTTTAGGTAAATATTTAATATGAAAGTTGACATCCGATGGAGACAACTATTTTTTGATTCACACACATTTTAATATTTATTTATATATATATATATAT
>VDFB02086081.1:278598457-278750361 GCA_007258455.2 Sequoia sempervirens | reverse complement strand
CATGAGAAAATGCATAGATAATGCTTATTTTCATTTACCAAATATTCAAGCATAATAACCCCCAATTTAATTTTTGAGGGTGTATTTATAGATTTTACATCCATCCCAAATATTTCCAACCATCCATTAATAAATTTTCAAATTACAACTGTTCAGCTTCCCAAAAAATGCAAAAATGCAAAAGTTGCATGACAAACATTTTGCAACTTTTTACCATATTTACAAAATTGAGTCAACATGACTCACAAAAAGTTAAAAACATTATAAATGGTCTTCAAGACCTTATTAAATAAGAAACACACCGTAAAAACTCAAAACTTACAAAAAATTCCTCATGGAGGCTAGTCGCACCCACAAAAGGATATGAAAATCATGGCAAAACCTATCCTGGGAATTGGACACTCCAACAGGTGACTAATATCTTTTCATGGTTGTACATTTACTTGTCAAACTAGGGAACGTATACTTGAAATGGAGCGGCACTATATATGCACTAAGAACTAGTTTCAGTCAGAACTTAACGGAAATAAGTACTTGGAAAGAATTCTACCTATGTGATAGGAAGGTAATGCAAGGTTCTCTAAACTCAACCATAATTTAACCAAAGTAGAAATCAGAATAGCTACAACTGAGAAACAAACTATAAACTGGCCTTATGCTGCAGGAACAGTATAAGATTGAGCTTGTGCTGAAACTTCTAAAATGAAATCTAACTTGAATTAACAAAGGATAAACAACTACTCTCCTACAGATACTTACTATTTGGGATGCCTTAGCAAGCATCAACTAATTTACATAGAAGATTGTACTCATAACTCCATCAACTTTTATTCATAACGTGAAATCATTTACATTGATTGTTCTGCTTCAGAAAACTAACAAAAACTCTGATTCATATTATAACTCTAACTCTTACATAATCTGCTTCTCTATCTATTTCCTATTTTTCTATTCTCTTCTCTCTCTTGTTCACCCGCGCAGGAGGAACACTTATTTAAATAAGGAAAATAACTAACTAACTAACCCTAACAGAGAAAGACGTGGATGTAAAATGTATCCCAAAATTGAGGAATAGACTTCATAAATGAGCTTATTCGTTCAACCCGATCCAGAGAGAATCTAGCGCTCCACTCTTTCCAAGTTAACTGACATTTAAAATCCTTCCCAACAGTTTCGGTCAAAGAGTCTTCGCCAGAGCTTCCTCGAAGTCGTGCAGGAAATGGACTTTACTGCAAGGCCGAGATCATCTACGCTTGACTCGATCATACTTTCTTCAACAACCTATGAAACATAAGGTAACATATGCAAAAAAAAGAGGCATGACACATACACAATATCCATTCATTAATCACATATTTAAATCTATTTCAACATTCAAAAACTACATGCGTTATACTAGTCATTTGGGGAGTCAAACAAGGTAATAAATATAGACATGTCAACATGATAGGCTATAGGAACATGAAAGTGTATTGCTATAGGATATCCCCCAATAAAAGGTTTCAAGAGAGTTAAACAACCATGAACAACAAAAGTGAGGGTAGTAAAAGTACACCATGATATCCAAATTATGAGCATATTTTGGGCTCATCATTTGCCCCCTACTTATCCCAATGTTGGTCCTCCAACATTAAACTTTTTGGTGGTCTCTCTGAAATCAGTGGTTGAGGCATGACCCTGAAATGGAGTTCCAAATTTGTAATAAAAACCTCTGAAACTCTGCCACCTTTCATACCTACGAGCTTTTGTATCTTCATTAATATTTGTAGCTTGGTAGGGATAAAGAGGCGACATTAGCACAGGAGGTCTAAATGTCAATGGAAACCACAATTCAAACCTCTTTTGAAGGCCCAATTGTATGTATCTGCTTGATCGTTTGAGAGCTGCCATAAAATTTAGGGGACTGTGAGGCTCAGACCTTCTTAACCCAATAGTTAATCTCTCCCACCTCTTCTCAATTTTGGAGTATGACAGCTTCCAAAACGAGTATGTTTGTTCTTGAAACTCATCATATACCTGTTTTCTAAGATCAAATATTTTCATCCTGACTGTATCATTATTAAAGCCATATGCCATAGTAAGCCAGGTTTTCAACATTATATGGGGGTCTGAACTCTCAGGGTGCAATGGAACATGCTCATTCCTTTTGGCTTCTTCATATGCTTCCCATTGCCTGCCATAATTTGCTTCGTTTGCCGCCTAAGACATAAGTGATCTCAAATGGATGTCGCCAATGTACAGAAGGGGATTCCACTCTGTTTCAAATGGAATTATAAAGCCATGTAAATAAAATTCGCACAAAGAATTCCTTAGCCAATTAGGAGCTGCCTGGTATGCATCATGGAATTCTTTAGCAGTGTGAATAATAGGATCTAGATTTCTGGAAATTCTCATTAGCTGGAACCACAAGAATTGTTCCTTGAGGCATAGAGCATAAACTCTAGGTGGTGGTCTGCATTCCATAATCTGACCAGTTACCTTCAGCATTTCATCCATTTTCTCCTTTAACTCCTGAATTTCTTGTTTCTGCCTTTCAATTTCTTCTTTTCTTCCTCCTAAAGACTTTGTTGTATTTCAGTCTTTGCTAGGTGGTGGAAACTCAGGGTTTGCAATGTAACCGATCTCCATGTAGCTTTGAAATATTCCAAAAATTCAATCAAAAATGTCTTTTTGTAGACAAGAATGGCTTGACAAGTTATTGGGGGAAATGAAGCTTTATTGGCCACTTCCAATTGTTCAGTCTGTTCCTCCTCTTGCTACAGGATGAATTCCTGTTGCTGCAGTGGAGAAGATTGTGCTTCCTCCAAAATTTGCATAGCCGCAGTAGCCAAGTCATCGAGACTTGGTACCCCCCTTTCAATATGCTCAACTTCCCTTGTCTCAATTTGTTCTTCTTCAGGAATAAAAAATGAACTCTATGCAGCACTCTCAGAAACATTTTGAGAAACATCATATTTAGACTCTATAGATTCTTCTGAAATTATAATAACCTCAAGTTGAGGTGAAGCAGGGGAGACTTTACATTGTTTTCTTGTGGAAACTCTTCTTGGCAATGTTGCGGCTGCTGGAGGTGCTCTCATAGCCTTCCTCTTTCTGAATTGTCTAGAGGGTTCTACCTTATCAGAGGATGATGGTGAACTGGTGATAGCAACAGGTGTTGTTGTAGGAGAAATTACTGTAGGGGAAGATGCTGCAGGAGAAGAGCGTTTCCTTTTCTGAGAATGAGGGTCAGATTCTAGGGTTTATTCCACCCTAGATAACTCTCCTACCTTTTTTTTTCTTTTTTCTCTCGTACTAGCAGACCTAGTTTGCACTCAGGTAGAGGACTTTGGTGTGAGAGCTGTAGGACCAGGTGTTGTAGGAGCAGATGACCCTTGCCCTATTCTCCTATTGGTAGATGCCATTTCCTCTTTCTTTTTCTGAGGTCGTGGGGTAAGTGTCCTAGGGGGTTCTAGAAGTTGCAGGCTCTTTTGGGCAACAAATTATTGCCAGGAAAGAGGTGATACATCTCTCAAAGAGTGTTCAATCAACAGTTTTATAATGCCATGGTGGGCAACAGAGTTATCCTTCCCTTGTTGGGTTCCATGGGCACATTGTTTCAGAAATTTTAACAAAAAGTTCAGAACATTAACAGCTAACCCATGCCTCATATGACTCAACAATTTGAAATGGTAAGAATACAGGTAAGAAAAATGGCCTTCACATGTTAAATACCTGATTATGAAAGCAGCGTATTCTGGATATGGAGGAAGCAACGACACTCGCTTGCATCCCTTCTTAGAGACTTCCAAGGGTCCATCAGTGGGTATTGTAAATTTTGCCCTTGTAGAGACAACATCCGAAGAAAAATTCTCTCCAATGGTTGGAAGCCCGGTTACCTCTGCAATTCTTTCTTTAGTTACAGCTACTATTAGACCCCATACTGTAGCCTCTCCTTCAGAAAGGGTTCTAAAAAATTCACCTACAGCCTCCTCATTGAAGGTATCTAAACTCAAAAAGTAATTCAACCAACCACATAGGCTGAATGCTTGGACTGTTTAAGGATTTTGCATTAATAACTCATGAGCTATAGGCTCATGTCTTACCAGTTGACCACCCATATTCATAGTTTTACCTTAGCTGAACTCAACTCTTTTATGAAAATCCAAAAATTTCCCTTTCTGTTTTGGTTCTTTCTGTCCCGTCGTCGCTTTTCCCTTCTTTTCCAAAAATGAACTACTTAAACAAGTAGTTTTAATTGTGATTACAATGAAAAACATGCGATCATATTTGGAAAGTACCAGAAAATAATAAAGAAAGATTATCTGAGCAATTGTGGCAGCGGCGAAAGGACAGGTTTTAAAAGTGGATTATCCTGCCCCTACTTAGAGTATGACATGTGTCCACACATGTACTAAAGAATAGGTGGAGATCGGGTAATAATGACTGATACAGACATAGTAGTAAATGAATAAAATAAAATAAATCAATGATGCGACAAAAAAAGATATTGTGTACCTTTCAATAAATGCTTGTACATGTTGAGAAAGATGATGGCTTCGACATGAGATGATAGTTGGGAATGCGATCATAATTAAGGGTGGTGCGGATGAATGAGGTGGATGGGTGACGTGGGCAGACAAGATGAATAGATGGAATGGATGGATGGGATGGAAGATAAAGAAGTGAAATGTGGCGACAAGTGGGAATGAAGAAAGAGGGGTTTCCTTAAAAAGGAAACCTTTATTATGAGCATGCATTACAAAATTATGGTGAAGCTATAGGAGAAAGGCTAAAGCCTTTGGCTGCAGGAAGATTAGCGGCAGGATCTTGAACGAACTGCTGCATGAAATCTTCTTTTGAGATTGGTTTATGGTACAACCGGAGGCAGTGTCCATTAACTAACAGATTGAATCTAACAGGATCAATTGTAATAAGTTGAACTGAACCATTAGCAAATACATTCTCAATCTCATACGGGCCCAACCATTTGGTTTGTAATTTTCCTAGACTATCCTTATATTGTGAGTCATAATGCAGAGCCCAATCTCCTACTTTGAATTTCTTTTCCTTAATGTATTTATCATGCCACCTTATTCTCTGATTTTGTATTATCTTAGTGTGTTGCAGGGCATTCTTTCAAAGCTCATCCAGAGCATTGAGCTACATGATTATGTCCTTTTGTGCATTTGTTAAATGCATGTCCATCTCTAATGCTATTCTTAGAGTTTTATGTTCAAATTCTATTGGCATCATAGCTATTTTACCATACACCATTTCAAAAGGTGTATATCCTGTAGCAATCTTCCAGGTAGTACGGTAGGCACATATAGCTTCTGGTAACCTTATGGTCTAGTCCTTCAAATGCAAATCTATAGTTTTAGTCAAAATAGCCTCTATGTACCTATTGGTGACCTCAACCTGGCCATTGGCCTGGGGGTGATAAGGAGTTGATTTCCTGTGTTGTATATTGTATTCATTGACTAAAAATGTGATAAGTGTAGAAGTAAATTGTGCTCCTTGATCTATCACTATTTCCCTAGGGACACCAAACCTAGTAAATATTTCCTCATAGAGGAATTCAGCCACTTTATTATCCCTAGCATGTTTCATAGGTTTAGCCTCTACCCATTTTGTGACATAATATGTGCATACAAGGATGTAGGACTTACCATTGGAAGGTGGATCAATTGGTCCTACAAAATTCAGTCCCCATTTGTCGAAGGGTGTAACTACAACTTGTGGAAATAGAGGCATCTCATCAGATCGAGTTGGTCTTCCCATCCATTGGCATCTGTCACATCTCCTGGTATATTTGGCTACATCTCTATGCAAAGTTGGCCAATAATAACCAGTATTTAAAATTTTTATTGCTGTCCTTTTGGCAGCAAAATGTCCACCACACGGCTCATCATGGCTTGCATGTAGTATATCATGAGTGTCCTCTTGTACACATCTCCTCATAACTTGATCTGGCCCTGTATAAAACATGCAATCTGCAATCTAAGAAAAGTTAAAGCTTTTCTCTACCAATAATCTCTTTTCCTTAGGGGAGAATTGAGGAGTTCTTCCTGTGGCTAGATAATTTGCCATATCAGCATACCATGGGTGAATAACCTTGATTACAAACAGGTGCTCAACAGGAAAGGAGTCTTCAATAAGTGCAGAGTCATCTTGCCTTTGAATTCTAGAAAGGAAATCAGCAACCACATTGGCTTTACCTGGCTTGTCCACAATTGTAATGTCAAATTCCTGTATCAACAATAACCATCTTGCCAGTCTCTTGGATATCAAGGCTTTGTTCATTAGATACCGGATTGCTGCATGATTAGTATGGACAAATATCTGATAATCGGTGATGTAATGCCTGAATTTATTGAGGGCGTAGATGATTGCCAACATTTATTTTTCTGTAATAGTGTAGTTTAATTCAGCCCCTTGCAGATTTTTGCTTATCTAGTAGAGTGCATGTTCTGTCAAACCATCCTTCTGCCCTAACACTTTTCCAATGGCATAATTCAATGCATCAGTATGAATATGAAATGGAAGTGACCAATCAGGTCATTTCAGAACAAGTGCCTGTGTAAGGGTGACTTTCAAGTCAAGAAATACTTTTTCACATTCCTCTATCCAAGAAAAATCTGCATCTTTCTTCAGCAGACTATATAAGGGGCCTGTTGTTTGGCTGAAGTCCTTGATGAATCTTCTATAGTATTCAACATAGCCTAGAAAGCTTCGTACCTCTTTCTACTTAGCAAGAGAGGGTAGCTTAGAGATGACCTTAATCTTAGCAAAATCAACTTGAATTCTTGCACCAGAAATATAGTGACCAAGCACTATTCCCTCCTACATCATCATGAAGCACTTTTGACTATTCAGTGATAGGTTGTGATCTTCACATCTATGTAGTGCTCTCTCCAAGTTGGCTTGAGCTTCCTCAAATGTCTTACCATAAACAGTAAAGTCATCCATGTATATTTCCATGCAATCATATGAGATGTCTAAGAAGATACTTATGACTGCCCTCTGGAAAGTTGCAGGAGTATTACAGAGACCAAAAGGAAAAACTGAATAGGAAAACGTTCCCCAAGGGCATGTAAAAGTAGTCTTTTCTTGATCCTCAGGAGCAATCTTGATTTGATTGTACCCACTGAAGCCATCTAAGAATTAGAAGTACTTTTTCCTAGCTAAATTATCTAGAACTTGATTAATAAGTAATTTTTCTTTGTTGCCAAGTTGAGCTCTCTGTAATCTACACATACCCTCCATTTTCCTCCTTTCTTAGGAACAATGACCAATGGGGAAACCCATTGACTATTGGAGATTGGGTAGATAAAGCTAGCTGTTAACATTTTATGCAACTCTTCTTTAACAATTTCTCTCAAAGCTGGATAAATTCTTCTTTGAGGTTGCCTGATAGGTCTAAAGTCATTGTTAATATATATGTGATGTGTACAGAGTTTTGGGTCTAAACCCTTCATATCCCCATAGTCCCATGCAAAAACTCTATGGTGGGCTTGCAGCATTGTGGCTAGGGCAGTTTGTTGAGACAGAGACAACTTATTATTAATATGCAGACAGCGGCCTGGAGATACTTCTATCTGTTTGGTGAGATCATTTATTGAGGTTGCTGATAAAGGTGGTGCCTGTATATCACATAATAGCAAATCATGATGGCTCTTAGGGTCCAGTTGCTATAGGAAACATTGCTGAGAATGGCTATCCAAAACAGATGGGCTATTCAAACTAGAACTAAACTACAAAATGTGTAGAAGCAGGTTATCTTCACTTTGAAGTTGGGAAAATGGATCAGTTTGTAGCATCATTAACTAAGCTAATAAATTGAATTCTTCAGTTTCCTTTCCTAGATCTGGCCAAATTGGTTGAGACGAATTTGGCAGAGGTTGTGCAGGTGGGTATAAAGCCAATTTTTTTCTTGACTGACCATCAGAAATTGTCATGTCTCCTGAATGGCATCCTATAAGGGCATCAGCTGTAGCTAACCTTTGCTTAGGATAATAGGATATCCTCCTAAGGTTGCCTTAGTGGACAATATGGTGAAATCAATAGGGTATTCCCAAGATTCAAGGGTGACAATGACATCTTCTATCACTCCATTAGGTGTAACTGTGGAACTATCAGCAAGCTGCAGGATAGTTAGTGTAGACCGAATGTTTGGAATATTCAAACACTCCATAGTGTGCTTGGTCATCACATTAATAGCTAGACCAAGGTCAACCAAAACATTTCTTACTACCTAACCATTGATATTTATTTTTACTACAGGACTTCTAGGATCGGTATATTTTGGAATGACAACCTTCCCCAACATAATATCGACTAACTGTCCTAGAACATGGATAGTTTGGGGATCTTTTTTCTTTCTTCCTTGTTTCTTTAAACAAGCCTCTTTAATGGCTTTTCCATAAATTGGAACATCTTTAATAGCTTGAAAAAGAGGAATTTGAATTTGTACATTATTTAACTGATCCAAAATATCAAAGGTAGGCTCTTCGATGGTCTTGGGTGTAATAATTTGTAATCTCTGAGGAAAAGGTGGTGTAGCCTGCGGCTGCAGGATAGTTTCCTTAGAGGCAGTAGCTAATATAGGTATATCTTCTACATGATTAGTAGGTTGTTCAGCGGCAGAGTCTGGAATCTTTGTAATTACAGGTGGCTGTGGAGCATGGAGAGTAGTTCCAGACCTGAGATGGATATAATTGATATTCAGGGCGTAAGCTGGATACTAGTTGGCTTCTGCAGAATACATAGGTTGTTGTTGTTGCTGCTGCTTATTATTAGGATTTGGCAATGGTTGAGTAGGCATAGGTGTTTGTTTTGGAGGGCCAGTATTTGCTGCAGGTGTTGTAAGAGGAGGCATAAGGGCCAGAGGTTGTGGCTGCTGAGACTGCAGGAATCTAGGGGGTTGGTTCTGCCATTTCTAAGAACCTCTCCATTGAGGGTTCTACTGTCAGTTACCTGGAGGTGGAGTCCATTGTCCTTGTGGCTACTGCCAACCTCCTTGAGGAGATTGCCATTGAGGATTCTGATCACTAGGCCAGTGAGGTTGAGCAGTATTCCAAGGTTGTGATGGGCCATATGTAGGTTGCCATTGGTTATTATAATTAGAGTAAGGATTACCAAAAGTCAAAGGATCTTGAGGCATACCTTGTCTTGGAGCCCATGGTCTCCTTTGTGCAACAAAGAAGACTTGGTCATCATCACCTTCTATCATCTTAAAATCAGTAGGTAACTATTTAGCCTCCATGTTGGCCACCATCTTGCATCTGCAGTCATGTTTCTTCTGTCTACAATGTGGACAAAAATCAGCTAGGATTGCCTCAACCTCTGCATGTTTCTTGCAAGCTTTCATAGTATCCAACTGTGTATCCATGTTGTTTATGATGTCCTGCTTGAAATCAGACAGCAAATTTGTGATCTCCATCCGTGAAACTCCATTAGTAGAGGACTTTCCCACTGTGGCTTGATGACCTCTACCTTTCTTAACAATTGCTCGAGAGTAGTTAAGACATATTTTCTTTATATCATCCCAAGGCAGTTGGGTTATATCACCTCCTCCCATCAGGTCCAGGGCATCTATATAGGTATCACTAATTCCCCTTAGAAAAAGTAGTTTCTGAGATTCTTCATTAAGAGTATGGTTTGAATTCTTTTTCAGGGAAAACAAGAATCTTGAGATATAGTCTTCCAGGCTTTCATCCTCCTTTTGTTGAATTCTGAATATATCATCTCCCTTACTACCACTCTTACAACATTCCTTATATTTCTCAAGGAATTTTGCTTGCATGGCTGCCCAACTATCAACAACACCTCTTCCCAAACTCATGAACCATTTAAGGGCTCCTTCCTTCAAGGTGGAAGGAAACAACTTCATCCTATGAGCATCTGAAGTGTAATCATAGCTGCGACAAAGGATATCAAACTCAAACAGGAAAGTTTCTGGGTCCTCTGTAACTAGGCCATAGAACTTGGGAAGTAATGAAGAAGGAATATTTTTAAGGTTATCATTATCTTGCTAGGAAAAAATGGGAAACTCAAAAGCAGGAGGTGGATTAGGTGGATTATGTGCCATATTTGCTTGTTGTAGTATCAGAGCAAATGGATTTTCCTCAAGTTCTTCGTCAGCTAGGTCAAATGGCAATTCAACAAATAGGTTTTCAGCGAGGAACCTTCCTAGCGCGTCTCTTCTTCTATGCATGCAATAGAATGAATGGTGATTTGAAGGATTTTGAAAATTCTTGATTAACAAACTAAAATAATGCTAAAAAATGATTTTTGATAGGTTCTTAGCTTGACACCATCCTCGGCAACGACGCAAAAAATGGTCACGCCCACAAAAGGATATGAAAATCATGGCAAAACCTATCCTGGGAATTGGACACTCCAGCAGGCAACTAATATCTTTTCATGGTCGTTCATTTACTTGTCAAACTAGGGAATGCATACTTGAAATGGAGCGGCACTATATATGCACTAAGAACTAGTTTCAGTCACAACTTAACTGAAATAAATACTTGGAAATAATTCTACCTACTTGACAGGAAGGTAATGCAAGGTTCTCTAAACTCAACCATAATTTAACCAAAGCAGAAATCATAATAGCTACAACTGAGAAACAAACTATAAACTGGCCTTATGTTGCAGGAACAAACACAGGGATGGATTCCCAATGCTGCAGGAACAATATAAGACTGAGCTTGTGCTGAAACTTCTAAAATGAAATCTAACTTGAATTAACAAAGGATAAACAACTACTCTCCTATAGATACTTACTAAGTGGGCCCCCTTAGCAAGCATCAACTAATTTACACAGAAGATTGTACTCAGAACTTCATCAACTTTTATTCATAACGTGAAATCATTTACATTGATTGTTCTGCTTTAGAAAACTAACAAAAACTCTGATTCATATTATAACTCTAACTCTTACATAATCTACTTCTCTATCTATTTCCTATTTTTCTATTCTCTTCTCTCTCTTGTTCACCCGCGCAGGAGGAACACTTATTTAAATCAGGAAAATAACTAACTAACTAACCTTAACAGAGAAAAACGTGGATATAAAATTTATCCCAAAATCAAGGAACAAACTTCATAAATGAGCTTATCCGTTCAACCCGATCTAGAGAGAATCTAACACTCCACTCTTTCCAAATTAACTGACATTTAAAATCCTTCCCAACAATTTCGGTCAAAGAGTCTTCGCCAGAGCTTCCTCAAAGTCATGCAGGAAATGGACTTTACTGCAAGGCCAAGATCAGCTGCGCTTGACTCGATCATACTTTCTTCAACAACCTGTGAAACACAAGGTAACGGATGCAAAAGAAAAGATGCATGACACATACACAATATCCATTCATTAATCAAATATTTAAATCTATTTCATCATTCAAAAACTACATGTGTTATACTAGTCATTTGGGGAGTCAAATAGGGTAATAAATATAAACATGTCAACATGATAGGCTGCAAGAACATGAAATTGTATTGCTACAGGATATCCCCCAATAAAAGGTTTCAAGAGAGTTAAACAACCATGAACAAAAAAAGTGAGGGTAGTAAAAGTACACCATGATATCCAAATTATGAGCATATTTTTGGCTCCTCAGAGGCATGGAATCCACTAGGTGCTCCTGCACCATACTCTTGGAGAAAGAAGAATTCAAGTCCCTTTTGAATTGAATGTAGGAAGTCTCTTGATTTATATCTTTTATCTTCTACCTTTTGGATTCCTTGAAAAATTTCGATGTTGTCTTCATCTTTACCTTGGGTTTCATCTTTTCAATGCAAACTTTCTTTCCTTTTGTTTTTCTACCTTGTAACTAATCCCTTTTGCCCTGATGGACTACACACTCTACCCTAGCACCTTCTCCTTCCAAGACCTACTTCATATTAAAATTTGGTCTATCTCTCCTTAAGGATGCAATCACAACAAGAGATTTGTGCATTCCTTCCTTGCTTCTACTTGCCATGTCATCCAACCAACTTTCTTGATCAACATCATGTCCGCCTTCCAATACCTCATTGTGCCAGACCTACAAAACAAAACATGGAACCCCTTGTTTTAAATTGGGCCCTTCAACTTCATCTTCCCCAATCTACCTGATAAATGCGAACATATAGTAGGTTGCACCCTCATACTCCAACTAGAAACCTTGAAAGCTTTGTCTTCCCATTCTAGAAACCTTGCATGAGAATTGACATTTTTCCTTGAAACATCATCTATTACCACATCAACATGTTCTTGCAACAAATATTGAACCTCTAATGGCAATTGATCAATCATACTTGCTATGATGACAACCATGTTTTTAATCACCATTTTATTAGCTGCCTTTTCCTATTTTCTTGGATTTTTTTCTTCAATCAAGGACTCCTTAATGTTTTATTTTGTTGCTCCCACTTGTCTTCTTCTCTAAACAATCTTCTAGATAGGCCACATAGCCTTCTTCTTGACTGGTAAATGCCAACTTTGCATCTCAATCTTCACTCTTTCTTTCATCAAGTTTCTCAAATTTCCATCATTAGTTCCAAAGCCCGCCTCAAATCTTTTATCTCTTGATCCACATTTTTTTTCCTTCTCATTTTTCTTCCCCATCTCCTTCTCCTCTCTTTTTATCACGTGTTTCTTTTTTTGTAAACCCTCACTCTGCAAGTATCTCTTCCACACATCCATTCTTCACACACACAACTATCCTTTACCCAATAGGATTTTGGAAGATGCACTCTCTAAGACCTCTTCTACCCACTTCCTGTCAATGGAAGAAATCTGCACACCTTCTACCCAACTTCATCACTATTGGAGGATACAACAACCCTTCTCTCACAACTTTCTCTCAGGGTCTTCTAGCTCTGATACTAATTGATGCAGAGCAGAGTTTGGATAACTTGAACACAAATCAAAGAATTAAGACCTCTCCTTTGGAGGAGTTGTGGATAACATAAAAACAGACCTTCCCACTAATTTTCATCAAATTCCCATGGTGGGCAGTCAAGATATTAATTAATTACACCTGCTAGAAACCCTAGGGCGGATTCAGACCTGTTGTTACAAAAAATGCTATAACTTTTACAAATCCCAATGAATATCGATAAAAAAAATTATAAAATAAAGTAGATTCAATTCCAATTTTTATTTTATTTTTTTTAAATCAAAATATGAAAGGTACAATCCATACAACTTGTTGATGGAGCTTGCAACTTTCAAAAAAAAAATCTTCTAGGGTCGCTAATGGTAAAATTGCTATAACTTTCTCATAACTCAATGAAATTGATGAAATAAAAATAAAATGAAAGTAGATTCATGTTCCAACACACTAAAATTGGTTTCAAGTCGATATGTGGTCCATATAGTTTGTACCAAATGAAAGAATAGGTCTGAATGTGTGAAAATGCACAAAAAATGCATAGAAAATGCTTGTTTTCATCTATCAAATCTTCAACCAAAAATTCAATTTTGGAGGGTGTATTTATACATTTTACATGCATCTCAACTATTTCCAACCACCCATTAATAACTTTTCAAATTACAACTCTTTAGCTTCCCAAAAAGTGCAAAAATGCAAAAGTTGCATGACAAAATTTTGCAACCTTTTGCAATTTTTTTACCATATTTACAAAATTGACTCAACATGACTCAAAACAACTTAAAAGCATGAGAACTGGTTCTCAAGGCCTTATTACAAAAGAAACACACCCAAAACTCAAAAATTTCAAAAATTGCCTAATGGAAGCATGAAATCCACTAGGTGCTCCTGCACCATCCACTCATTTGATTTTCATGAAGTAAATTATTTTGTAAGTTCTATACCCTATCTACTTAGATCTGGGCTTACATTTCAATGTTGATTTGATTTTCTATTTTATTTTCATCTCCCAAAATTTTTCTTTATTCCACACACACATAAAGGAAATTGCAAGATTCCTCAAAGAATTCACTCACCTAAGAGTTGAAAGTGGATTTTAACTTGAGGGATCTCATTTCTTGAATGAAATAGAAGAATAGGAAGGTTCATTCACCGAATTTTTCTCTTTCTATTTATAGTAAGTTTGGTGAAACATTCCAAATTTAGCATAAAAACCCTATGTGTATTGAACCCTACCCTAATTTTCTATGTTTCAATTACTATGTTGGATTTGGGAAGAATGTTGATGATGCCAGGTATAAATTTAGGGTTTTTTAAATTTCAGCTACTAGGTATTGAGTGATTCCTACTTTAGGTTTTGTGCCCTCATTTTTACTAGGCCTTAATCTCATTTTCGAAGTCGTTTCTTGATGATTCAAAGACTTAGGGATGGCTAGGGTTTGAGTTTAGGGTTTATTGGGAATACATGCCACCATTTTTTTATATTGCTCATCATGGTTTAGGAATAGAGTTTTGGTTCCAAGTAGTGTGTGAGTTGCAATTCAAGTCTTGTAGAATTTATAAGCATTTTATTTTCACATTCCTCTTCCCCATGATTTACCTAGTTTTGGATATTTCATATTCATCACAAAGCACATGATTTAGTTTGCAATCTTTAAGTGTATGCCCATTTTTTTGCAAAAAATGATCCATCTAAGAATTATAGAGATTTTCTTAATGTGTAGATTTGGTGATTTCTCAACCTTATCTATGCATCTATCATTTTTACTTGATTGATTTTATTGCCAAGTTATATTCATCCATTTCCCCAAAAAATCAAACCAATTCAGTTTTTCCTCAAAACATATGTTTGTGGAATTAGGAGGGGTACTCAACTTCATCCCTCTCATCTTTGTTTCTCTGCCATGTTTTCCCACACTTATTTTTGGTAAAGTACTTACCAAATTGGGTCGGTCATTATTTTGTAAAGTCAAGAATATGCTAATTCTCTATAATAAAATTCAATGTTCATATTTTCTGCAAAAGGAGGTTTCTATACAATTTTTTGGGAACAAATTTCTTACAAATATTGTATAGTTGTTTCTTTGCTAACCCTTGGTGTTACACCCCAATGCTAAATTGCCAAATTACTTTTACCTTTATGAGTAAATATGATTCTTAATGCAACATTATGTCTTGATGATGTTCAATGGATGAATGAAATATATGAATATGCATTGTGATGAAATTACTTTTTAAATGCTTTAATTATGCTTACATTATATTTTTTTATGTAAATTAGATGTTATCAACTAACTATGAACATGATGCTCTAAATTGGATGTAGGAAAATTTTGAACCCTTTGGTGGGGGAGGGGAGTATCACGTAGGAGACGAGGTTGGTATTGGAACCATTGGTATTTTGATTTGAGTAGACACACACTCACATGCATAGGTTAGAGGAACCTTGTCGAGTTATTCTAAGGAACATTTTGGTAAGTGCTTAACCTAAGTTGATAGGCTTTTTGGTTGATAGAGAAAACTATGTTTTGGTCATCTTTGGTCCTCCTTGACCATTTAATCAAATTTAATTAAAATGATGAAACTCTTGTAAATAACAAATATTGCATGTAATGTGTATACGAATACATATATAGGGAATATATATTATATATATGCATATAATTATTATACAAATACCAAAAATTAAATGAGACGTACATATTAGTATATTTAAATAACTATTGTATATATATATTCGAGTAAATTCATATGTGCGCTTGTATGTATATATGAATATATGTGGGTAATAGAAAATTAAAAAAATATATATATTGGCTTATATATAAATATATATAATATTTTTCATAATGCAATACATGGTGTTGCCCCATAAAGCAGTTATTTACCTATCCAAAAAATACATATAATATTTTATTTAAATCTTAAGCCATATTAATATGGCATACCTATCAAGTTACAAGGCTTTATATAAAAATATTATTTCAAAAGATTATATGGTGCTATATCTTAGCGCAACTAGGGTGAGATTAAAATGTCATTGAAGCCACATAGAGGAAATAAAAATAAGTTGTTTTAAGTGGCTATTTCAAACCATTTGGGGATGCCAACATAATGCACCACATTAAGCATAAATTAATGATAAAAGTTACCACAATAGTGGCTGAGAAATTAAATTATGTAAGATATTAAAAAAATCCATTCCATGAGGCACTTTGACTTGGTAAAAAGCATGATAAAATCATGGTTTGAAAGCCCACAACTTGGGTGATGGTAGGAGTTTGAGTGTGCACTAGTTTTGTCTTGTCAATGTGCAAATTATAAGACTTTATCTAAAGTTTTTAAACCCCAACAACAAAGGGGTCGCCCAACAAGACATGTCATATTGGGAAGGTATTAGAGTTGGCTTCAAAGTAATTTTTATAATTGAATTTGCACAACCATTCCTCACGACTTGCAAGAAATTGGAGAGGTGACATCAATAGAATAAACTTAGCTTTCTTTTAGCAAGCGACCTCTAGCCATTTTTAGTATAAGGAAGAGTAGCAACTCACCATTTGGTTGTTCATTAATGCAATCATTTTGATATTTGGAGCATAGAACATTCATGAGTTTATAATGAGAAAGTAGTTTTTAGTGTAAGAGTATTTAAAAATTTATATTTCAATTTTTCAAAAGAGTGAGGGGAGGTTGTTAGATTTAGTTGAGCATTGCTTGGAAGTTGTAGTTATTATTTTTGATGTAAGGGAGAGTAGCAAAGGTATAAGTGGAGCGTTGAGAATCGAGGAGGCAATAGATTAACGTTGATCCATTGAGTAAATTTGACACAAGGAGTAGCAAAAATTTGATTCGAGCTATTTTAATTCAGACATGACTAAAATATCTCACTATCCTTCTCATTGTAATTCATAAGCTAAGCTTTTAAATTCTGCGGGAGTTGCTTATGTATTTGCTAGATCTACAAATTATTGTTGCTAAATAGCTTTATCTTTTATACATAGCTAGCCAAATTAGAAATGTAAAGAGATAAGCTAGATTAGGGAATGAGATGATAATATAAAGTAATTATCTTGAATTATATTGTTAGATTATGATGCATTACATGATTTTAAACATTATTTATAGATGTATTTGAGATAAAGCAAGTTCTATTGCAAAGATAAATCTTTCTAAAGTTGTGTTAAACCCAAATAAGTTCGAACTTGTTAGATTAACATAATAAGAGAATCTAAGTAGGGTAATATGATATTATCCAAAGAATACAATATTCTATTTATATTATTTGAGTGAGCTTATATTGATTTTCAACAAGAGGGTTTGAAAAATGTATTAGAAGTAAATATATCCTAATTGTCTTTTAAATGATATTATTTTATATTTATACCCAAAGTCTCCTAATTATTAGTAAATACATCCTAATTGAGTTAAACCAAAAGAACAGTTAACCATAGTTTAGTAGGGTTTCCAAGTTGAGTTAGAGGTTGGTGAAATTGTGACACCACTTCCTTAAAAAGTGGATTGATTATATATAAATAAAATTTGGCAAAATTAAGTGCAAAAGTCAATTCTTACACTTCGTCAGTTTACTGAGCTTTGGGTTTGCATAACTTGTTAGTAGTATCATGCATAGTTTTAGGGTATCCATAGTTATATGGCCATACATGTCATGTGGAAGACAACATTAGAGACTCAGATGGGAATACTAGAGGTTCCCATACCAATTTATTCATCGAAGGGCATGGCCACTTCCAATTAAGGTGTGTTGGGGAATGTAGGTCCGTGGTATTGGTGTAGGTTTTTATTTTTCTAGTGGGTTAATTTGTTTTCCATTAGTCTTAGGTTTTTCCTACACTTTATTAAGCTTTCTTAGGATAATAAAATGAGTTTATTACTATGAGATAAGTTATGTGGTATCCCCTTCCTTAAATGGTGGAACACTTTCCACTTTTGGTGGTCCATATCCACTTTTTGTGGTTGATTCCTATTGGTTGGAAAGTTCTATATAAACTCTACCTATCTTGTGTTTGCATCTTTTCATTGTATCTTTTCATCTTGGAAACTCTTAATGTGATTTTGTCACATCAACATTGCATAATCTCTTAGAGTCCTAGAGTTTGCATTCTTATGTTTTCCTATTTATGTAACTTTGATTTTCTCTTAAAAAGTTCCTTGGGTTATTCAATCTATTTCATATTTCTAACATGGTATTAGAGCTTTTATTTTGAGAAATCTAATTTCATAGATTACTGATTGAGATATTGAGTTTTCATGTAAAGATCTTGTAAATTCCCATATGCTTTTCTCTTGCATTATAAATGATCTAGAGAATAAAAAAGGATTTACAAAGATCTAATAACCTCTTCATATTGCATGTGTTTTGTGAGATTCAGGTGATTGCAACATTTCTTGTTATACTTCCAACACTTTTTACTATTACAATGTGTCTAGAAGGCTTGTGAAAGTCAGATTTGGTTTTCATTTCATCCAAATTGGAGATCATTTGACAAAGTTGTAAATAAGGGTTTGAAGCTCAGATCTGAAAAACAACTTTTTACTGGAGCCTTTTTAGCCCAAACAGACCTTTCCATTGTGCTCTAAAGGACCAACAACCCCTATTTTTATCTAAAATTTGTCTATTTTAGACAAATTTGATTTTTGGAAATTTTTTCTTTTACTTGGAGGGTTGTCACTGCAAGCTAAATTCAACTATTTTTTGTAGTGTCAAAAAATGTCATTGAGACATTTTCACACTTGTTTGGGCCCTCCTTATTAGAATGGAACTTAATATGGCCTTGATTTAGACTTGTAATATGTCCATATTCACATTAGATCTTGGGCCCTTGTGAACTAATAAATTCAAAGTGTACCTTGCTAAAGTGTTGTGAAGTGTTGTAACACACTTTCACACTTTTCTAAGGTTTTATTAATTAATTATACCTAGTAAACCTCTTTTTGACCTTAATCCTGCCTTATTTAAAGTTTTGTAAAGTGTTGTAACACACTTTCACACTTTTCTAGGGTTTTCATTAATAATTGGGATTCTTTATGCTTTAATTAGACCTATTTTGCATCCACTAGTCTCATTTAATGCATCTTTGCAAGGATAATCTCGACACAATTCAATACCCGATCATAATTTAGGTGTTTCAGCTTGTGTGGCCCTAGATTTAGTGATTTGGGACTCATTCGTAACCTTTCTTGAATGAGTCCCACCTAGGTTTTTAGGTCCCAAACTTGCTTTCACACCTTTCTAAGCATTTTTAAATTTGGTCCAATAAATTATGCCTAGTGGGACTCATTCGCCACATTGGGCGAATGAGTCTCATGTGGCCCAAAATCAAAATTAATTAATTTTTTTGGCAGGATTTTATCCTCGTAGATCTAATATTAGATTAAAGTGTTGTAATTTTAGGAATTCTTGCATAATTAAGTATTGTTTAGAAATTTTTCCTCAAACATATTGGTGTTCGTGCCTCTGTATTGTCGAACAAATAGTTGAATATCACCTGGAAAAAGTTAGTAGTCTGATTGAAATCCCTTTGGCGGGAAATGGTTTCTTAGTTTAAAAGTTGTTGGTTTTCAAGTTTTCCTAATTTAAGTCACAGGGTTTTGAAGTTTTGTAACCTCTCGACTTAGCGACTGTGAAGCAAAGGAGGTTCTCTTTGTTGTTAGCATGTTGCGAGTTTTGGGAACTTTGCAGCCTCTGGCATGAGGCTCTGATGTTCGTGTTTTGAGTGACTTAGCAATTGGTGCTTCATTGGTGGGACGTGGCTACGTCGACGAAACTTTGAAGTATATCTCCTCGATGGATGGATGGCAACTATTATTGGTGAGACTTGCAGTAGTTGGTAAGACTTGGAGTGAGGTCTCCTCGATGGACCAATGACTA
This sequence comes from Sequoia sempervirens, assembly GCA_007258455.2. Taxonomy (NCBI): domain Eukaryota; kingdom Viridiplantae; phylum Streptophyta; class Pinopsida; order Cupressales; family Cupressaceae; genus Sequoia; species Sequoia sempervirens. The sequence continues at coordinate 278,730,606 of VDFB02086081.1, read as the reverse complement.
TGGTAGGACCTGAGCTATCAGGGCAGAAGCGATAATTAGTGTAATCCATGTTGCATCAGAGGTGGGGATGACATGAATTGATATGGATAACATCGGTGGGATATGATATGATGTTTCATTGATATGGCAATGAGGTTGACTTGGTAATAATGTTGAAATGGGGACCATGTGGACTAGTACAATGAACATCAGAGTGACTATCTTGTATCGGTGGGAGGAGATAAGATATCCCATCGATATTGTGATATATTCCTTGCTTCACATGGTTGTTGTGAAGCAAATAAAGTAATTGAATTTTTGATATTTTGTTAACTGTATGGAATGCTCTTGACCATTTACTGCAATTGCTTGTTGTAAGTTGAACTGAACCATTTCTTGTTGGAATGTTGTAACTAGGGTTAGGATTAAGAACGAATGTTATTAAAACGATAGAACGCTCTGTAAGAAGAAAAAAGGAGGGAGATGTTGATCTTCAAATGATATTCTTGAATAATTAACAAACTCAACCATCATATATGTCGGTGGTTCATGTGGAGCACTTCCTAATTTCTAGACAATCTTTCAAATATATCCCAAAGCTCCATTTACAAGACCTACTTGTATCCAAATATTCAAAGTTAGCATGACCCTTGAATTCTTACTCATCAATAACTTTAGATCAAGTTCATCACTTGAACAATCTTCTGTTGTATTAACACTTCTTGCTTTTGTTACAACACTATGTGCAACAAGATTCTTCAATGAATATAACATTCTTTTATTATGAATATGAACATTTTCATTTATGGAGAAAAAATGGACACTATTTTAAACTCAACATTGCTTGTAACATATATATTAGTAGGGGTTCTCGTCATCAACAACTTCTAGTCATTAATTTGTGGGTTTTCATCAAGCTAAAGATTTGTCAAAAGTTGATGAAATCTTGGTTGTTGGATATTTTCCCCATCTTGTCTGAATATTTTATCTAAGGTAACTACAATTTTAAATTCCTCCCATAGTAAATTTTCTCATCTATTACTGTCATATGCTAGTATATCATTGACTAGAGGAAACTGGGCCAAATATCCTACCAAAATAATAGATATACCTAAAAGATAATCGACAATATTTATTTTCAAAAAATGTATAACATTTTTATTAAAATTTAGTAGATGAACATGTATTAGTAGAATATAAAATAGTTGAATTCATTAGTCAAAATTGAATTCTATGCCTATAAATCTTATGTGTGCACTTTGTGGGAATGCTTATCGAAGTCTAGAATCTATGTTTTCCAACATGTTCTAACCAATGAAGCTCATTTAATCAATCAAAATGTAATTGATATTGTTATTTCTTCTTGAAAACTAGTAAGTCTTGTTCCTTCTAGCTGAGTAAAATCTTGTATTGGGATTCTCAATTTTGAATGAAATGTAGAGGCTCCTATATTAAATGCTACAACTCCTGTTGGTGCAAGTAATAGAATGGGAGAACGAGATGGCATTGTGGCATTTTCAAGAGCTTGACTACACCAATTAGATATGAATTTCCTATTCCTTTTGTTCCTTGAATTATCATGAACAACGACACTCCATTTTTATTCCTCTGGTAGTGTCACTCCATTTTGATTCCTTTGGTAGTGTTTCATAATTATGTCAACTGTCTTTTTTTTTTTATCACTGAGGGATGTGTAGTTGACACATTGGGGTATATCATCATATATAAGACATCCATGCTCCTTCATGTTATTTATGAAATTGATTGTTGTAGCCATGTACTCTTCACCTTGATAATCAATAGACCAATATGTATGTATATCAATGTCTCTTCTCCCTAACATATCTATTTCTAAAAATTGTATGTTTTGACCATTATGCAACCTAGATATAATTTCCCATTCATGCTCAGTGGTAATTCCCTAAGGGTCATCCCACAATAATGGGTTACACTTTTTGGCCAAACTTGACATTGAAATCAACATTTTTAGAGAAAACTTCACTTTCTGACACTTATAGTAGGTAAACTATCAGGAATTTGAAAATGATGTAAAATAGTGATTTGTGAGATTTTGTCTGTAGATTTTAAATGTATTTTTTTTAAAAAAAATTGAAATTAAATTGTAATTTTTTTGCATCTCCTTTGATAACTAGTTTTTAATAGTAAACAACATTTTTAAAAAGTGGTGTGTACTTCGGCTCACATAACTTTTTTTCTACAAAGGATAAAATTCTAATTCTTTTAAATTTAGGTTGGAAACACAAGTATCTAGTTCTTTCATTTTGTTTCATAGCATTTTGTTGAATATTTTTCTTTTAATTAAGTTTTGAAGTCAAAACATTTATAATTTAGACATAGGTGCACTTCGGCTCGCATAAATTTTTTGGTATGTATTGAAATTCAATTTTTCTTTTTTTGTTAGAACAAGGACATCAATACCTAGTGGATATATATTTTTCAAAAAAAATTTCCTCAAATTTACTATTTTTCCACAATGATTTTTCATCGAACTTGGCGTTCAGTGAAAAACCTATGTACAGTAAAACTAAAAATTAAAATATAAAATATAAAATATATATATTAAATTTATAGTCGTTGGAAAGCACGTTTCAATCACTACAATAATCCAACTTGGTTTATCAAGTTGACTCCATTTGCACCTCCTTCCCAAGCTTCGATAGACAAAAAAATGAATAAATTTTGAAATGGTGGAGGGGAAGGTGAAAAAAAGGGGTTCATTAGAAGGGGGGTTCATTCGAACCCCCCTTATATTGTGCAAAAGGGGGTTCATTAGAAGGGAGGGGGGTTGATTAGAAGGGAGGGGAGTTCATTAGAAGGGGGGAGGGTTCATTAGAAGGGGGGGTTCATTAGAAGGGGGGTGGTTCATTCGAACCCCCTTCATTAGAAGGGGTAAACCATTTTAAATTTTTTGATGATCATTTCTAATTTTTCTTCATTTGAAAAATTGTAACCCACTATTGTGGGTTTACCCTTAAATAGTTTCATTCTCTTCAATTTCTGAATCACTAGTAGCCTCAACATTTTCTATAGTTGTTCTTCGCTTGACATGTCAAGGATTGTAATTAAATGATGCCCACTTGGTTATTATGGATTTTTCATCATGACTAATATCCCTTTCTATGTCATGGAATGGTTTGTAGAGTAATAACTATGATAAACAAAAGTCAATCCATTTATTTCACTCACATGGAGGAAGAGATAGAAACCTAGGAAAAACTGTTGAAATTGTTGCTCTTTCCCTTGGCTCCAATTTTTTGTCTCTTCTTCTTTTAGGATTATATATCTATGATCTAGTTGCATCAATTAATGTGATACCTTCAAGAAGGCCTTGTTTTGTATCCATCAATGAAATATTTTGTTTGGTCTTCATTGTTGTCTTAATTATTTATAGTTACAGGTTTGAACACCTCACACGAGGCATTTAGATTAAAAAATCTTCTACTGCTCTCCACCAATGGAAGTTCTAATATGTGACATGTTTCTCTTGATCTCCAATGTCCCTTTCTATAACTATCTTAGTCAAAATCCTTCTATATGCTCGTGCTACTAAATCATTAGTTTTTTCCATGTTTGAAAGGTGCAACAACATCTGGTAATACATTTCTAAGCTTTTCTATGCTTTTGTTGCATACTTTGCAATGTACTTTATGACTGCATCCTTGAAAATAATATGTTGCCAATCTATATTTTCTCTCCATAATTGCAATATGAGGTGATTGTGTGAATTGACTCTATCATCATTTCTTGCTAGTTCAAAATTTTTTCTCCTGTTTCATTTTCTTCATATAATTTGGATCCCCCTAGATTCAAAGGCCAAGGAGCATTATACCTAAAATTAATAGCAACAAATCACATATTTGTTAAGTTTTTTTGTACATAATATTTAATATTATATAAAAAAATTCTTTCACAAAATAATTACCTACAAACCATCCTTCCTCTTTTTTTTCATAGGCATGCACCCTCCCTACACATTATATGGCATTCTACATAGTTGAGGATCTCTTCATAGTCATGGGTAATATCCATCTCTACAAGTTGTCTTGTATTTTTTAGACATGGATGTTGAGGAAAATTTTGGAATGCCTACAATTGAAAATACAAATGAATATATTAGTTACATCATAAGCTATACAATATAACTTATATAATATAATATTAGATGTGTCAAAAAGTTTATAAACATGCCTATATATTCCATTGATGTAGATCTTATCTAGGATTTCATGCATGGACAATGGAATGAAAATATCTTTCAACACTTTTTCGTTGCTCCTTATTTGACCAATCAATGTTGTCCATATTGGGTGCTCCATTAATCCATATGAATCCATGTGCATGTGGTGAAACCCTATGTTCCCACTCATATCTTAACCAAAAATATTTAACATTCATTCATTTTTCTAGAATTTCTTTTTTGAATATTGAATGTATAAATTGCATGTAATGTGTGACTATATGAGGATAGTTGATAACATTTTGTTTTTTCCAAATTTGAGCTTTTCGTGGAGTAGTTGGTGTTGTTCCTAGCATTAGTGCATGTAAATCAAGCCAATACATATCTATTGCACTTAATGTGAAGAATATTGTAGGAGAGCCTATTTGATGAAGCATGTCTATCAATTTTGCATGACATTTAGCCCACTATGACTTTGTACCCTTCAATGTTGTTCCAAGCCGCATTAACCTATCAACCAAATGAGACTATGGCTTGTTTTCCATATGTTAACATAGCTCATTGATGGTGATCGACATGTCTTGAAATATTATTTTTGTAAAGACTGTAGATGAATTTTATGCACAGTGTCTCATTATCATATTCATCATAAAATATCTGAATCTGGTATGTTGACCAAAATGATGATCTCTATACTACAATAAATATTTCACAAATTCATGTAGATGCACTCACTTCATTCATGGTTCTAACTGATCACATATACCATTAGAAAATAATTTTGGAAATTCCATATCGAGTAATTCTGATGTGACATATTCATTGACAGGAGATGCACCAATTCGTGGCCAATCAATCAATGTTGATGGATTTGCATCAGGGTTATTAACCCATGCATGAATTAATTCCATTTCTCTAGATATGCATTAGGTGGTCTAGAGACCATTGATGTTGTGTGATCAATTATGTTAACTTCATTGGTCTATATGAGTGGACCCACAAATATGATTTTATTTGTATTAGAATCAAACTCCATATGCATTGTCAGATTCAATCTGTTGAAAAAATTTCATCTAAGTTTCTTGGTAGATCATTGAGAGCATTTTCATCAATTCTAACATTAGAGTAAAATTTGTCATGCTCAAGTTTGTATTTAAGTGCTTTGTACACATGATCCCTATTCACTATAAATTTATAATTTGTGCCACATTGATCCCTTCTTCAAACAATAATGATTGGAAAATGATCTATTGTATGTGGAATTTTTTTTGAAACATGTTCTACATTTTGTGGAAAACTTATCATGTGTCCTTTATATTTGTATTGACCACCTATTGCATGTGTAACTTGTAGTATTGTACTGACACATGTAATCAACATTTCCTCTGCTTGAGTCAATTTTGCAAGCTCCTCTAGTTGTGGCCCAGGATCCATATTATTTGAACCTGAAAATCTATTATTTCCTCTCTTGTTGACATCTATTACATATAGGACCTTCTAAACTACGACATAATTTAATTTCTAAATAACTTTCTTGACAAATATAACACATGTTTGGTATTCTAAAGTTGTATAAATAATTTCAAAATTACAATTAAAGTCTTTTAAAATCATCTTGATTCATTCCATTTGCATTTGGCCTATTTTGTGAACCACCTTTTGCACCCAAAGTTATCTCAATTTAATTTCTATGTTGAAGTGTCTCAGGTACTCATTATATTGACCTTGAACTTTCATCTTCAAGATTCATCTCAATATTTTGAATAGATGGTTGATTGTGCATCCCACTTTAATGGGGGTCAAGTTGTTGCCTTCCTTCTCTTTCAAAATGAGAGACTTGTTCGGATGTTCTTTAACGACTATTTGTTATCATGTTGGCTTCCTCTCTATTTTGATATTCTAATTCATGCACTAATATTTCTGCCTACACCTAGCATGTCTTTGTCTTTTAGCTTCATTGTTCCTTCTTCTTTCCTCTTCGCTTTGATCATCTATCAAATTTTCTCGCCGTCTTCTTCTATATTCTCTTTGGCATGCTCTTTGATATTTCCTCCTCTCCTCTTCTAATTCAAAATTCAATCTTGATTGATCCATAGTTGCAATTTTTGCATAATTTGTATCTAAGAGTTTAATTTTGTTTTCAAAAATAATTTCAAAAAGTTATATGAAATAAAAGAGGAAGCCATCAAGAATGCATGTTTTTACATAAGTATTTGATAAAAAAAATCAAATCATTTAGAAAAAAGAAAATTAAAATGGCAATAGTCGTATTGGATCTTATCCCTCTAAGGGTAAGATGAGATTTCAAGGTGATAGATAAAAAGATTGAAAAATTCATGCACAACTGTGATTAAATGAATCTTGTAGCATTGCCTTTCAAATTAGATAAATATAATTTTAACTAACAATTCAAGAAATTGTAAACAAATATACAATAAAAAGTTGGTTCCCTAAAATACTTTTAAAACTTTACATTTTACATCCATTTGGTGGCAATTCCCTCTAGATAAGAAAATAATATTATTATTATATTTGTAGTCTAAATCACATGTCATGCAAAGCATAAAACATTACAATTTTTTTAAAATATATTGCATGGATGAATATTGCACCAAATTGGTGGACAGTGTCAATCCATGCTTTATTACACACAAACCTAATTATATACAAACTAATTATTTACAAAGTCGTGATATTCTTCTAAACATTATCCTCATAAAGGAATCTGCCATCTACCAATATCAGGCATAAGATGGATTCCAGGTTGTCTATAGGTATTTTCAAAGTTGAATAGATAGTGATATGAATAATAATGTTTTAACATTTTAGATGTGAGCATTCCTGTATCATTATCATACCATTCTCCAAGAATTCCTGTACTATCATGTCATATAGTCCATTCAAGTGGGAGATGTGGAAAATGGATCACAAGATTCAATATGAACATGAGAGTATTTTCATTGGTAGAATCCTGGAAATGTGTTAGATGGCATAAGAGATCTTTGCATGGTGGATTGAATATACTAATGAGTTTTTCTATGCTATGATGTCCAAAGGGGAAAATGTAATAATGGATTGGCAATGGAAAGTGATGTGAGCTTTTTTATATTGCCTTATAAGATGTTTTAGAACAATCGGTTCCCCTCTTGTCACCAATGGAGATAGAATAAAAATTTGTTTCCTTTGTGGAATTGGCTCAATATATCCCCATCCAACATATCGAAATATAGGAATAGGATTATGAAAGAAATAATCTTCCAAAATCTTTCTCTAACATTCTTCTGGAAGCTCTTTAATTCTTTGTATTGATAAAGATTGTGAATCCTCATGAATATGACTTTCGTTTGTATGAAATCTCTCAATCATCCTATCAAATTCCATTCTGTAAAAAAAATGGATGAATTTTATTTTCTTATTGTGCAAAATTACCCCTATGTGAGAAAAGGGAAAAAACTGATATTCAATTAAAAAGTCTCAACATAAAAAGATACCATTTTAGGAAGCAATTAGCTAAATTAGGAACCCTTGGTAAAATTAATATCCTTTATTTTATTCTATTTTATTGGAAAAAAATTGATAAAAATTTACTGTTACAAAAGAATGTTGCAAACATTAAAATAAAAAATTTAAATTAAGAAAAATAACAACCTAGACTTGGTGTTGAATATATATCCCCTAAGTCTGAACAATTTCCCACTCTAAGATGAGAGCTTCAATTGAATTTCATCAAAACTTTCCTAACATAGAAAACTATCCACTTTCTCTACAAAGAGATAAATTGTTAAATACTTGATAGGAAATACATTCACAATATTCTCTAGAAATCTCACATACTTTAAATCATAACCATAATACTAATAAATACAAATATTTAAATGGTCATAATAATAAATCCCACAATTAAGATGCATTTTATTTCAATGTTTTCATGTATAAATGTTTTTTAATATTTATTTCTCAATTATTATAGTAATCAATTTTTTTCCTAGGTATGAATTTAAAGAGCAAATAAAGACGTGTTCTATTTTTATTTTATCAATAACCTACAAGATTGTTAGTGGTAGAAGGTTTCTACACTTATGTATTTCTTATTTTCAAGTTATGTAGACTACCATTTTTATTTCTATATCATGATTTTCTTGAATCAAAGAGGCTAATGTATGAAATGGTTACTTGCATGGAAACAAGAAAGTATTTCCATCTTGATATATTGCAAACATTTAATGTTATTTACCCTAAAGGGAACCAACAAATGAGAGTGAACTATCTCCAAAGGTGCTTGCTTTAAGTCAATTTATAATTTATTGACTTATTGTGTTAACTAAAATAAACTGAATTTTAGAGAATAAAACTATATTTTAAATTTAAAAAAATAAAATTATATTAAAATTGTTAGAAGTAAAATTTTAACTTTTATATTAGGAATTACAAGTACCATCAAACTTGTGAAAATAAAAGTCAATTTGTAATTTATTGATTTATTGTGTTAACTAAAATGGTTTTAAATCAATTAAAAACTAAAATTTTATGCTCTTCAAATATTATTTATTTTCTTCAAAGTAAACATGTTAAATAAAATTTAAATAAAAGTACATCCATAAAATCAATTAACTATTTGATAGAGATTTGGATTCACACAATTAAAATAACCACTTTTTTTATTTTTCAAATTTTATTAACTTTAAACCATAAATAAATGCAATTAAATTAAAATAACTAAAATTATTATAATTATTAATTAAATTATAATTCTATCCTATTATTATTAATTATTATAATTCTAAAACTCCTATGAGAGACCGGTGTATGCTTTCCTTTTTAAATAATTAATATAATATAATAATCTTACGTATCAAAATAAAATATTATAATTCTAAAATAATTATAATTAGGATTAAGATTAGAATTAATAATTATAATTAAGATTAAAATTAGAATTAATAATAAGGTAAAAAATTTGGCTCAAACTATTCAAAAATCAAAATAAATTAAAAATAAAATATTACTAATAAAAATCAATGCTCCAAAATTTTATTTATCTAATAAATTTGTATTTCAAATCTTTTTTTAATATCACTCTAAGATTTTTTACTAAATAATTATTGGTTGGTTAATATTTAAGAATTATTGATTTGAATGAAGAAATTTAGTTGCACTTGTGTCTACTTAGAATCATAATATAAAATATTTTATTTTTTAATATTTGTATATTAAAATATATATATTAAATTAAAAATAAACAACTTGTCATAAATAATCATTTTAATATATAAAAAATTTATATTAATAATAAGAGGAGTATTTCCAACATATAATATATAAATTTTATTATTTTTAATATATATAATATTTAATTTATTTATAAAAAATATTTATTATATAATAATTAGTAATATAATATTTATTTAAAAGTTAGTGATTAAAGTTAGGTTTATAATCATGGATAGTGTTACCATCATAGTTAGGGTTAGAGATAGGTCTAGGATTAGGATAATGGTTTAGAATTTATTGATAAGGTTAGAGTTAGGGTTAAGGTTGGAGTTGAAGTTAGAGTCAGTGATACAATTAGAGTTAGGGTGTGAGTTAGGATTAAGATTAGGTCATGCAAATAACTAGTTAACAATACTAAAACACTATAATTAACAAAACTTACATTTATTTCTATTCACATTAATAAAGCTTATATTTAATTTTTCTCAAATCTAAAAAATAATAATTACGCTGAGAGGCATTATACAGTGAAAGCATTCAAGGAATATTCTCTGTAAATTTTTTGAAGCTGTATTAAAAATGACAGCGAGGTAGAAGTAACATAGAATTTACCAATGAAAAAAAAACTATTATATTTCCTAAATTTAAGTAAAATTAACGTCCTTGTTGGCAGTGATTACTATTGGCAATTACGAGAGGAAATGATACTCAAAGATGCACGAAAAAAAATGACTACGGGTAGGTGTGTAATTGACATGCAAACCGTTTCGAATCAACCCATTCAATTCCATCACATTGCATGCAAACAATAAATTATCTGTGGATTTGGTTGTAGGGAACTATGTATGACAATATAGGATCTGTGAAAATAGTTTAAGGAGGAAACACCTGGCTAGGCAAAGTATAATAGAGAAGAATGTGCTCATAATCTAGTGGAGTTCTCTTGCTTTAAGGTGCTTAATTCATTTCCATGGAAATTGATCAAGAAGTTAGGTGACAAGGATTTTAGCTGCTTCACATTTGATATTATGATTGCTTGGGAATATCCAAGTGTAGAGCAAGAGAAAGAATGTCAAGAGAAGGATCAACTGAGAGGGATAGAAATGGAGGTGAAGGAGGCTGAAGATGAGTCCTCGCCTTTCTATTATAAATTGATGCCTATGCTAGTGAGTTGATGGCCGCATGCTTTTCAATTTTTTTTTATTTAAATATTCTCAACTGTGAATGAATTTTTCTCTTCTGTTGACTTCTCAACTATTTTTCTTCTTTGCTTCTCTACTTGTGTTTTTCTCAACTTTCTATTTTGGGTGTACTATAAATGTAGGTTTGTTTGAGTGATTTGGGAGGTTTACTAATTCCACTCTGATTTTCTTTGTTACCATAGACACATGATAACATTGCCGCCATTGAAGCATTTCAAAAATCACAACATGCATTTGTAGTAGCCAATGGCAGTTTGAATGATGCAAACCATGAATCAATAGGAATATATGTGGTGAAAAGAGTTATGGATTTCCAATTTTTATGACATTGACACACTGCTCCATCTTGTTAAGCTTTCCATGGATGCAATGTCTCATTAATTTGGTGTTTATAACATCATCCCTTCTGAATAAAGTTGTGTTGATCTTAGTTACTTATTCAAGTAAGCAAGCCATAGGAATGAGAAAATGATTGCTATGGCCATTACTGCCCTGCTCAAATTATGCCATTTATTTATGCTGGAATGAGTTATTCATAACTGTACAATATGTACAATGATTTTTGATTTGTATAAAATATTTTTTCCCTTGTGGTATTCGAAAGTTGAAACAATATTACTAGTAAACATTTTTTATCTTTTCAAGGCCACAACAAAAGAGATGGTCTTGTGCCTATCTGAGATGTATGAGAATATGTAGATAATGAATTTTCAAAGATAAGATATGATCATCAAATTCATCCTTTTGAGTTTTTCTAAACAATGGATTATCCATAATGGAAATCTCTCAGCACCTGATGTGATTCTTATAGTGTTGCTCAATCTATACTTTTTGATAATTAAGAGCAAGTTGCTCTTTCTATTCTTTTTGATTAAATAAAATGTGGATGAGTTCAAGCTACAAAGCCGCAACATAGGATTTTGAATTGAAATTCAATGAATATTTTCTAGTTTTACAAGTGTATGAGGTGATAGGGGATTCTTAACCAGTCAGCACATTGTGTGATCTGTTTGTAAAGTATTTTCCAAGAGTTGAACCTAAGACCTCACTTTTGCAAGCCAGCTATGTTACTGAACCGGTTGCACATGTTATATTTGGACTGGTAGTCAATTTTATTTTGACTAAAATCAAAATTATAACATATCAGCCCTAGGTTTTGTAGAATCATTAGGATTTTGTCTTCATTTTTCATCTTGATGATGGATATTGTTGTTTCATCTAAAACTTTGATGAAAAATGAAATGCACAATTTTCCCCAAAAGGATATTTAGTACTGTTACTTGTAATTGCAGGCGAATGTGGAGAGCAATGTGGGGGAGGCGACATTTATATGGTTAGCTCCAACAATGCCTCTAGTTGCTAAGGTTGTAAGTGTTCATTTCCAGTTCCAAACTCTCACCACCTCTACAGTAGGATGACTTCCCTTTCCTTTATACAATAACTATCTTAATCAGCTGCACAAGTGATATTTTATCTCTTTTCCAAAATTTATATTATCTTTCATAATAGATTAACTAATCTTGGACCGGTATGCAGAGGTATGAAACTTGTAGAGAGTTAGTGTAATACCTCATTAGGTCTTGGGGAAAAAGGAAAGAGTATTACATATTGATGGAACTGCAACACAAAAATTACTGCTCCATATTGGTGGGACCAGCTGGCCTAGTTTGTACATTCTCATTCACTCTGTCTCCTCTCCTTTGTTATTGTAAAATTTTGATCAAAGACCTATATTTATGTTTGATGACGTTAACCAACTATGTGTTGTATTTTGAGACCTTGGGAATGCTTACCTACGCGAAGGCTGTAAAGATTGAGCTCTCAACAACTATGTAGCATCAAGTAAAAGAAAGTTCAATAGGCCCTTGAGGTACCCTCCTCTGTGACAAGGCTGTCATTTGTAGCTCACCTGATATGTAAGGACATCACTCTCTGTGAGGATTTGCATTTTTCAACTGGCAGAGCAGTCAATGTTTAAAACCCATGGCCTCCTACATTTAATAGGTCTATTGCTTACTAATCCAGCTATTGACCATTAAATTGATGGGTGTGAGTAGTTGTACAATTAAGTTTCAGGATATAAAATAAGAATGAGTTGATTTTGTTTGGGTGGAAGAAACAAAAGAACCAAAAGTGGAAAATGCTTCCAATTGATTGTAAGTGTTAATTGAGATTTCAATGCCATTTCTTGCTCAAAAAGTATGGAATATGCTTAAACACTAGAAGAAAAAAATAATTTGATTTGGTGGTGCGAGTGAGTGCAGGCATCACGACGAATCCAGTTTCCTCTTTCAAGGACGGGAAGATAGTGTTTCCATTCCCTACCCATGGCTACAACTCTCTCCCCTACACCCACCTCCGTTGCTACTCCCATGACAATAGATCTAGGTTAAGATTACAATTTTTTCAAGGTTAAGTTTCAATTAGGGTTAAAGTTCAATTAGGTTGATCGTCCAATTTTTGTTAAGGTTAGGTTTAGATTAGTGTGAGGGTTCTACGATTTAGTTAAGGTCAAGGTTCTTATAGTTTTATAATTATTTCTATGTTTAATTAGGATTAGAATTACAATTTGCAAGGTTAGGGTTCAATTAGGGTTAGAGTTCTAGGATGAGGGTGATCCCACAATAGTGGTTTACAATTTTTGGCCAAAGACACTAAAATTATTATTTTTAACTAAATCTTCACATTTGGGCCCACCTATAGTAGCTAAACCACGAGGAATTTGAAAATTATGAAAACAAGAGTCTCATCACATTTTGTCTATAGATTTTAAAAATATTTTTTTCAAAATTTTTGGAATAAGATTGTAATTTTTTTTCCATCTCCCACTAAAACTGGTTTTTTTCAAAAAATAGCATTTTTAAAAAGTGACGCACACGTATAACGCATAACTTTATTTCTATGAAGGATAAAATTCTAATTCTTTAAAATTTAGATTTGTAACTCTGATATCTAGTGTTTCCACTTGGTTAGATAGTTTTTTATTGAATATTTTTTCTTTAATAAAGTTTCAAAATCAAACCAATTACAATTTAGACATAGCACGACCGTATAATGCGTAACTTTTTTTGTATATATCAAAATTCAATTATTATTTTTTTGGTTGGATCAAAGACTTCAATATCTAGTGCACTCATTTTTTTTTTTTGATAATCTAATATTTTTCCATGTGTAGAACAAAGACCTTCATTTTCAATGAAAAACCTATGTTTAATAAAACTAAAAAAACAAGTACATAATAAAACCAAAACATATTAAATTTATATTCGTTGGATAGCTTGTTCTAAGGACTACCTAATTCTAGTTGGGTTTGTAAATATTCCTCCATTTTCATCCTCAACCCAAGCTTTGAAGCCTAAAAAATAGTTTTTTTTTGTGAACAAGGTCAAAAATTAGGGAAAAGGGGGGTTTGCTAGAACCAAGGGGGTTCTAGCGAACTAGGGTTCATTCGAACTCCCCTCAATATGAATTTTCCTTTTGTTTTTTAGGCAGAAAATATCAGCCCAGTAATTAAATAGGTTCGTTCAAACCCTAGTTCGATCGAACCCCTATTTGGTTCGGTCAAACTTATAGGTTCATCCAAACCCCTAAAACCAATTTTTTTGCCATGGGGTCATTTTTTTTCAGTTTTCCTTCCTCCATCAAATTGTAAACCACTATTGTGGCTTCACCCATGAATTAAGGTTAGGATTCTTATAGGTTTATAATTATTGTTAAGTTTAATTAGGATTAGAATTACAATTTGCAACGTTAGGGTTAGATTAGTACATGAGGGTTCTAGGATGAATTAAGGTTAGTGTTTGTATAGTGTTACAATTACTATTACAATTCAATAAGGATTAGGGTTAAGTTTGACATTATGATTCATTTGGGGTTAGGGATGGGGTTAGCCATTAATTATGCTTATATTTTGGTTAGGGTTAGGGTTCATTTAGTAATAGATTAAATATATTATTATAATATTTTAGATATAATAATTTATAGGGAGTGGACCATGGTTAGAATTATAGTTAGGGTAGGATTAAGGTTAGAATAATGTTTTAATCTAATTAGGGTTACATTCAATTTTAATATACTATGGGCTGCCCCAAAATATAGATTAATGGTTATAATCACTTTAATTTTGACCCTAATATGAATATAATAATCACTTTAAGTTTAACCCTAATATGAATATAATAATCACAAAAATTGGAGTTTAATTTATGATTACAATTATGGGTGCATTAGAAGAGGATTGGAAGGATATAGATTACATATGGGGTGAAGCCACAATAGTGGTTTACAATTGAAGTGAGGAAGGAAAACTCACAAAAAATGAATGCATGGCAAAAAACTTGATTTTAGGGGTTCATACGAACCTACTAGTTCGACCGAACCAATTAAGGGTTCATTAGAACCTAGGTTCGGGCAAAACCTTTTAATCTTTCCAGCTAAAAAATCCAACAAAGCCCCTTATAGAAGGGGGGTTCGAATGAACTAGGGTTAAAATGAACCTTGGTTCGAACGAACCCCCTTAATTTCTAATCCCCTCCCTTGAGACACAAAAAGACTTGAATTTTGGCAATTCAGAACTTGGGTTGAGGATGAAAATGGATATATTTTCACCAAACCCAACTATAATCAGGTAGTCCTCAGAATGAGCTATCCAACGAATATAATTTTAATATTTTTTAGTTTTATTATGTATTTGTTATTTTAGTTTTATTAAACATAAGTTTTTCATCGAAAATGAAGGTTTTTGTTCTACACATGTGGAAAAATAGCAAATTATTAATTTTATTTTTTTTTAAATATGAGTGCACCAGATATTGAAGTCTTTGATCCAGCAAAAAAAACTTGAATTTCGATATATACAAAAAAAGTTATGCGCTATGTTGAATTGTAATTGGTTTGACTTCAAAACTTGATTAAAAAAAAAAAATCAATAAAAAAAATTTCTAACCAAGTGGAAGCAGAGTTACAAATCTAAATTTGAAAGAATTAGAATTTTATCCTTCATGAAAAATGTTGTTTTTTAAAAAAACCAATTTTCGTGGGAGATGGAAAAAGAAATGCAATCCGATTCCAAAATTTTTGAAAAAAATCTTTTTAGAATCTAAAGACAAAATGTGACGAGACTTTAGTTTGCATCATCTTCAAATTCGCGGTTTGCTATAGGTGCCCAAATGTGAAGATTTAGTTAAAATAAGGTTGAGGTGATTTGATTAAAATAAAGTTGAGGTGATTTAATTAATTATTTAAGATAAAAAAAATTGTTCAATTTTTTATTTTCTTTATATAATTTCAATGTTTTAAATTATTAATTTAACTTGTAACTTTATTTTTGTTCCTACTTTAAAATATACTTCATCTCAAAAATTATGAAAACACTTGTCTCATTACATATAAATATCTTTTAAGAACTTACAAGAACTTACAAAGTCACATTTTATATAATAAATTCACAAAAAATTATATTATTTAATATATTATAATATACAAATAAATTTAATATAATTACTTTTAAAACTTCTTCACAACTTCAAATTAATTTTATTGTTGCAATCATCCATTATTCTTAAAAGAATAAATATTTACCTTTAACTTACCAATGTTGTGTAGCTAACAAACGATTACTGCTGAGCTGAAAATCAGAGAAGTTAAGCGCCACCAACAAATGTTTACTGACATGGTTGAAGAATACTATGAAAACTGCACAAGTGAATTTGGGTATAATGATGGAATCCATCGTCTTCCCTTAGTTGGGATACATTTTGTAAGAATGTTATGATGACCACCATCTCAGATTAAAGTGGGGGGGCCCAACGAAAACAATTTTCCGCTGATGTATGTGATCTCCATTCTTCAAACTACTTTTAATACTTATTTTACACCTCTTTAAACAGAAGGGGAAAAAGAAAATTAACCTAAGCTTTATAACCGGGTAAATAATGTATTTTGATAAAGCTACAAATAAGAGTTCACATTTTGATGAATGCAATGTAAAAAAAAATTCTTTTTAATTTTAACAAAATGGAATAATAACTTTTGTATGTTTAATTTTTATAATAAATAATGACTAAATAAGTTTGTGTTTGATTTAAATAAATTTTAAAATTAAAAATAAATGAATTATTTTATAATTAATAATAAAAGATGTTATTTAATTATAGATTTGAATATATTTTACATTCATTTGAAAATTTTAATTTTAAAATAAAAATATATAATTTTAAAATTAAGAGTTAGTTATAACATATTTTATAATGGTAGTATGATCTATAATAAGATAAAATACATTTAAGAAAATAAAATTATAAAATTAAATAATTTTAAAATAATATAAAATAACTCTTACATGAATAAAATATATTATAAATAAATAATATTTAACATGAAAATTTTAAAGTAATAAAGAATATACAAATAATTAATAATTAATTTAATAGAATAAAAGTCATTAAACACAAGAATTACTCAAATAATAAATAATGATTTAAAAAATAATAATTAAAAATTTAATATGGGCGGGGGCCCTAGCTCGGTTGGCTAAGTAATTCCGTTGCGGCTCTCCTGGTCACGAGTTCTAGTCTCCCCCGTCCCGTGGTACCGGAGGGCGTGTCGCGCCAGCGCCGGTCACGTTAAAAAGTTTTATAAAATTTAAATTACGTTAATAAAAATAAAATAAGCAATGCAATAGAACAAATAAATCTTGAATAATAAACAAAATAAAAATGTGAGAAAAAAGGAACTAATAAATTTAATTTTGTGGCTTAAACTTCTTTCCTTACCAAAAAAATTGTGTTTTCTAAAACAATTATAAAAAATTAAATGTACATTAAGATAGTTGTCCGACGAAACATGGAGACCTTCTTACCTTAACCACTATGGGGATCTGCTTGGACAAGTTTATCCATCTGGGCTGCGGAGCTGGCAGAGGGAATTTGTTCTACAAAGTCCAAAAGGGCTTAAATGAATGTAATTGGCTCTAACTATAAAAGTGGAATATAAATTTGGTTTTCTTAATAAAAATGGGCGCTACCTACTCTGGTAGTACTTATTTACCAAAAAATTTGATATTAAAATAAAGTCACTTTTCACCACCTTTCAAATTAGAAATGAAAAATTATACATATTATATATATTCATCTAACATGGACAGAATCATAAAGATTTAATAATTTAATAAAATATAATATAATAGAATTATTGTTTGGAACCACTTCAAAGAAATAAACAAGAATGCCTTTCAATTATAGTAGCATTGAATTACAGTATGGGAAGCTAAACTTGACCAGATCTATTTGGAAGAAGGAGGATGGCATATATTCAAATTTACAACTAGAATGATAACACTACTCTTTCATGCAAAATGTAGTTATGAATATGTTGTGTACCCGGATGGTGACTGCTACACTGAAAATTGGAGACGTTAAGTGCCACTAAATGTTTCCTCAGATTGCTGAAGAAGAATACCGACAAAACTGCAAAAGATAGAATGCAACGAAACTGACCTGAGCGTAATTTGCACTCAGCGGGGATACATTTATATGTGGTGTAAGAAGAGTGTAATGATGAGAAGCATCTGAGATTAAAGTAAAGTATGAGTGGGGCCATCTAAAATAGTTTTGATGTTCATCCATGTGACTTCGATTCTTCCAACTACTTTAATATTTGCTTTGAACACCTATTTCTGGTCTTGTCCTCATGCCCAACGTCTTTGGAAGCATCTCTTCTCTAATCTTCCGGCTCTTTGTCCTAAGGTGTGGTCTTGGAAAGCTGCACTTCTTGGCCTCTCTTCGCAACATAATGTTGTGACTCAAACCTTTAGACACATTGTCTTAAAGCACATCTGGAAAATTCGCTGCTCTGCGACCTTCTCTCTTACGTTCTATACCCTTCAATTGGAAAGCTTGATGATTTGCACAAGCCTCTCTCCTCATCTCACCCTCTTGCACTCCGTTACCCACAGCAATCAGGATCTCAAGTCCCTATTGAGTGTTCTCCAATTGCAGTTCAATATGTTTGAGGAAAAAACAGTTAGTCTTAGATGCAGCTCGAGGGCTCTTGTTAGAGCTGGAGATTAACACCCTTCTTGCAAGAGTTGGTGGCAGTGGTTGCTGTGGTGAGTGGTACTGGAGTAGGTGCTGTCCTCATCCTTGTTTTCCACATCCTTTGCTTTGACAGAGATTGGAAATTCTGACAATGTTGCTCTGAAGATTCAACTACTGTGCACTTTCTTGGAGGTGGTGAATTGGGTTGGTCACAGTTTGTTATGAGATTTGTTTTCAGCTGATGATTTTCCTTCAAGCTTCTGTTGATTGAAGGCTACTGTTCTATTTTTCGTTGAGCTTGATGGCTGAAAAATGCACATGAAATCTATCACAGCTACAAATTAAAAAGTGAGTTGCTATGTATATAGGCTACGCGAGTTATGCACTATGGCAAAGTCTTTTTGCATGTATATGGGCTGTTTGTTCTCATGCTGGTTTCTTCTTGGTTTGGGTTTTGTTGTGTTGTTGGTTAATAGGAGGTAGTTTTTGCTGGAGGTACCTTCCCAGCAAACTCCTATTTCTTTGTATTTTTTACTTGTATTTTTTCTTTGTTAATAAAAGCTTTTATTCCAATAAAAAAAAAATATAATTTAATTTGACACCTCCACTTTATAATGTGGGAGACAATGCATTTTGATGATGGAGGTGATAAAATTTCCAACGATGGATAAACTTGTCTCCTAATAAAATTTGGAATTTTTTAAAAGAATAATTATATTAAAAAAAAATTGTATTTTCTTCTATTTGATTTAGGTTGATTTAATTAGATGTAGATTTATATAAAATAATTTAGATTAAATGTTAGAGGGTATATATGATTTTAAAAGTAATATTACTTTATAAAAGTAAATGTTAAGAAGATTTGTGTATCTCACTACATTCTAAACAAGATATTTGTTTCTTTTTAAGTTGATTTTTCATTTTTATGTCATTTTATATTTGTAGATTTTTTCTTATGTCATGTGGATCTTATCTCATTAATTTTTTCTCTTGCTCGTTGGTTCACCAAATTTGTCTCTATCATGCCTATTACCTAAACTAGTAGCATATAAAAATATCTTAAAAGAGAGTTTCCAAAATCAATAAGATTCAAATTCTCATAGGTAAAACCTTGTAAATGATACACTTTACAACCATGAAAAGGATTTACATATAGCAAGAAATTTCCTAAAATGAGTATGCAACCTTAGATTTGTTTTAGTGCATTGAATTGAAGTGTTATTCTAATGCTTTGTTCCTTGTAATTATTATATGATGAGTGAATATGAGAAATGAGAGGATATGAAATGGTTTCAATTCCTATCTCCAAATATAAGAACATATCAAGAAGCCACACTAGTATATGTTTAGTTAGCTTACAATAACTAGTTGAATATGTGAATTAGTCAAATTTTGAAATTGAATTTAGAAATTTTGGGGTCGCATTCATAGATATGGGGTGAACTCAAAAGCCACAAAAAATACTCAAGATGATTGCATAGTGTTGTCTATGCAAGGGTGAATTCCTTATCATGGTAGGTGTAGTAAATGTGGTTTGTATGGAGAGATATGAGGAAGTGAGTGAGAAGAGGTTAAATGTATGAAAATATGTGTGTGGGGATATGTAAAGGCTAGAGAAATGAGCAACATTGTATTAAACATTAAGGAGCATGTACAATAGCATCTAGGAGCTATGGTTTCCCCCAACATTGGTATGTGGGAGATGGTGAGGTTGCCCTTACTAGATAAAATACCCATGGATCTAGGTATGAAATGTTAAACATGGGGCAAGGCATGATGCAGTTGATGTCAAAAGATAACAAGGTGACGAAGGTAGAAAGTTTCATGTGAGATGGCATGATGCCCTAAATATAAAGGTATGACAAGGAAAGCACACTTCCTCTATGCATTTCTATTTGTAGATACTACATGAAACATTTTTGATATTATGTCTTATATGCCAAGAATCATTATAGAATTGGAAAAGGGGCTTGTCTTACCATCATGGAATTTTCACTTCTAGATTTGTTTATAATAAATACCAAAGGTTCTTCTTAGCATCTCATTCTCTTAGAAGTAGGTGTGAAAAAAGACAGTATTTTTAAGTGTATTTTGACAAATGATAAAAATATAAATAAAAAACATTTATAGACTAAATTTTGGGTACAATCAAATTCAAAATAATCTTAAATTTACATAACAAAATCATTAGTCTTATACACACATGCATAATTCTATATACAATCATTAAATCTATTTTAGATTCATGTATTTGTTATAAACATTTACAAATCAACAAAAAAATATAATTAAACAATATTCTAACTTTCTTTACTTTCATAATTCTCAACTTATATTAATTTAAATTTAACTATTAATATGAATTTATTAATCAAAATTAATTATAAAATATAATTATTTCTTATATATTATTATAAAATATTATTTAAATAAAACAATTTTATATAATACAAAATAACTATCAATTAAAAATAACCAATTTAAAAAGTATTCTTATTATAACTAAAACATCATAATTAAATATAACATTTTATTTGCTTTATACCTCTTGTTAAATAAGTGGCGAAGTCAATCAATTCCGTAAAATGGACAAGAATAAAATCGTGTCGGCATGCCACTTTTCCTATTTTAGTTTATCATCACGAAGTTACGCATTATTCATTAGTGAAATGAGAATGCGCTTTTACTAATAATTACACTCGAGTGCGGAATTTTGTCTATGCTGGGATTAAACATATTTTACACGTTTGCAAATTAATTATTTAATTATTTTGTTCATTATTTTGAATAAAAAATTACAATTTAAAATAAATATTGAATTTAATAGAGAGTGATGTTTCCTAGTTTTATGTGGTGAATATTTTATTGTAATGTGTATTTTGCTATTCATCTCAAGAATCTATTATGAAATTTATAATGGCGAGGTTCCAACAAACTTAAACAATGAATTATGGTTTGTTAGGGGTCAAAAATATATGAGTGAGATCCTAAATCTCATGAAATTTTGATATTCAAAAACATATTTCATTATGTATACTTGATCTAGTTGGTGTTTAAAAAACATCGATAGTGCCTACTAACAAATGGGGGAATTCATGTTGTATCATGATGGCAGTCCAATTGTAAGTATCAATTCAATAGCCTTTTAAAACAAGATTGATGATAAGCTGGATAGAATTAAAATGCATTCTAGACATTTACATATATGTGTATAGATGTTAAAAAACAAATAGCTCTAGATGCAAATGGCTTAATCCATTGAAAATGGTGTTTTCAATAATTTTCTCATTAGTTATGTTCATGCTACTATCTTTGAGAATAAAAATAAAGAATAAATGATAATGACGATCATTTGGCCCAACAAGATTTTACGCAAGAGCTTGCTAGCTTAACTAATGTTGATAATCATATCCAACCAACACATACAACCAAAACCTTTTAATCAACAAGTTATTTGGGTTAGAGACAGTGCAAATATTTGATGCTAAGTTTGTTTCCTTAGCTCTTTGTCTAATGCATCTATAAGCCATGTTTCATACATGACAATTCCTTCGTCCACCCTTATACTATTATCTTTTAACCTATTCCCCAATATGGACTAAATGTAATGAAATTAGAATAAAAGTGAAAAAAATAAGAAATAAAACAAAAATTAGAACTCCTATTTTAAAACCATGAAAACCTTTAAAATCATGTTTAAGTAAATAGTAGCCACACAAAACAATAACTATAATGAGGTGGGGGAACCAATCAAATAAAAGGTCACTTTGATGGGGTCATATTAATCAAGAGATTGAGAATTGTAGATACATATAGGGCTATAACTATAATGGAGTCGGCCCCCCTATTATCTATAGGGCCCACTATGGGAGAGGGATTCAAAAGTGAAATGTTTAGTAACAACATAATGGTTATGAGATTGAGATTACTCAGATGCAAAAGACTAGCAAAACTTTGATGACAGTTTTAATCTCCAAATGATAGTATTGATTGGATGTAGGTGGAAGATGTTTTCATTTGACCTAATTCTATTCGTTTTAGATTCATATGTTCATCATAAATATTTAGAAATCAACAATAAAATATAATTGAATATTATTCTAACTCTTTTTACATTTATAATCCCAAACTCATTTAAATTTAAATTTAACTATTTTATCAACTTAATAACCAAAATAAATTATAAATATATAATTACTTCCTATGTAGTTATTATAAAAACAATTATTTAAATAAAAATAGCTTTATATAATTATTAAACAGCTATAATTAAAAAGTATCTACCTATTCTTAAAATTTATTTTTACTTAGAAACATCATTGCTAAATATAGCATTTTGTTTTTTTTATACCTCTCGATGGAACAAGTTGTCAAGTCAATTTCGTTAAAGTGACGTAGTGTTAAGGAAAAGCTAATAAAGCCTAAGATGGTTATAATCATGTAGCTTTTAAGGACAAGAATAAATCCTAACTTTTATCATTACGAAGTTTCACAGTTTTCTTTAGTTAAATGAGAATACTATTTTAAGTTTTCTTTATGTGTTAAGATGGTTTGTTAAATGATAATGGCCTTCTACTTTTTGTTTATGCGGTTTTCAAGACAAGGTAATTAAGCTTAGAAATTTAAAGAGCATCTATATCATTTAATTTAATTCTATGTAGATGGTAATGATTGTGAAGGGGAATAAACAGATTTTACAGGCTTGTAAATTAATTATTTTAAATGTAAAATTTTAAAGCTTAAATAAATATTAAAATTGAAAGAGAATGATAAATGTTTTCTAATTTAAATAGATATTAAAATGGTGTTTTGATGATGTTCTTATTGGTTATGTTCATGTTATTATTATTGAGAATACAAATAAAAAATAGATGGTAATAATAAGTATTTAGTCTAACAATATTTCATATAAGAGCTTGGTAGCTTAATTAATCTTAATATCCTATCCAACTAGTAGGGGAGAGGGGCCCATAGTAGGGCAAGGACCAATAGTAGGGATAGAAGTAGATATATATGGGCCCCACAGTAGAGAATTTAATATCCACTTGTAGAACACTTTTTTTCCAAAAAGTACATAATTTGACAAATCCTATGATGCCACATCAGCCAAACATGTTCAAGGTACCTAGTGCCCTACTATGGGCCCCTATGTAATTTTACAAAAAACATGATGATGTGGTATAATATTTGATGATGTAACCCTAAAAATATTTTTTTTAGGCAAATGAGTTGGCAAGTAAACTATTGAACAAAATTTAGAAAATTTTGAAATTATATGTCATGAAATTCAAACTCACACAAGTGGGCTAACCTACTATGGGCCCCTCTACCCTATATATGAACAATAGTTTTTTAATCAACAAGTCATTTGGATTATAGATCTTGTAAACCTCTGATGCTAAGATTTTTTCCCTAACTCTTTGTCTAGTGCATCTGTTCTCCCTCTTTGAGTACCTAAAGAAGCATTGGGAAATATTTATAATGGGAAAGGATACCACTCAAATAAAGGCCACTTCAATCGATTTGTATCAATAAAAAGGTTAGAAATTGTAGATATAGATTGGGTTATATATATATATATATGAACTAGTTAGGTAATATATTCCATTCACACCAACACCCCCCTTAAGTGCAACTAAGGGAAAAGAGAACACATGCAAGAATACAAAGATGGGTTCTAGCTACTAGACCATGTTATGTACACATCTACAAAATATCTCTCACAAATGGAGAAAAGGAGACGAATCTTGTGGGAAAATCCCTCTCCAAAAAAGAGAATGCAAGAAAACATATATATACAAGTGATAAAAAATGTGATGAATGGAGGAATCAACATGACTCCCAAAGGACTATATCCACCACAAATATAAAATATATATCCACCCACAAGAGAGAAATAGTGAGACTATAGATCCACCCCATACTAAAGTAGCTCCTATGGTAATGGGGAATGCTTGAAGATAAAAGATAATTTAATTCCTGCAAACAACTTACCTCCCCTTGGAAGGAAACAAGTCCAATGGTGGATGTACAAGAAACTACAAATCCAAGAAGAGAAATGAGGAAAGAAGTCTCATGATGGCTATTTTTTTACAACCAATCAAGTGTCTCCATATTGATGTTAAAATTTGTTGCAGTCAAGTTAGGTGTTACAAGCCACACCAAAGATGGCAATCTAGAACCTAGTGGAGATAGATGTAGAATATGATCCAAAGAAAATGGTGGGGTAATAAATTTTGTTCTATAACTGTCACCAAAGAGAAAAGGAAACCCCTCAAAGTTTTTATCCAACTATGCAATATGAGAATCACAAAATAAATTTGATATATGTGTCAAGTACTAATCCCACAAAGTTAAATCTAAAAGACTATGATCATCCTACTAAACTAGAGTACTAGAATTGATGGAAACACTAAAATCTAAAGAAGTAGGAGGTGGTGGAGATGGAAGCTCAAAAAAGTCTCAAGAAAACTAAGGTTAAATTGACCAAAATTATCCTTAGCAATATGATCACACTAAGGGAACTACATCATCATTAGGAAAAAAATGTGAAAATATATACAACTAAGATGAATGATCATCCATACCAATAGAAAAATATCTCTACTCTCCTTGAGTATTTGATAATCATAGAATCAAGTGTGAACTCAAGTATTTTCCTTGATCCACTATGTGTAATCTAATAGATATAAAGAGGATACATTGAAAAGGATGGAACACAAAGTAAATAATTGAATTTACCATCCCCTTTTGCAATAGATCATTTACCACAAGCATGCATATGTGTGTTGTTACTCATCAAAATGTGTGGTAAAGTGTAAGGATCAAATTAAGAAAACATATCCTATGATGAATCTATATGATGTTAGGCTCCAAAATTAAGAAGTCATCTCCTTGACCCAAGACTTTTATATGTAAGAATTTATTTCCTTTCCGTCTTATCAACTCCATTAGATATTTTTTGTTCATGGATTGAGTGGATGATGATGGTGTAGAAGAAGAGGATGAACTAGAAGGAATTGCTAAAGGTAACAAAATATTGTGCTCGTAGAGAAGATGCTTCAAATATTCAAACCATTTTTTGTAATTTTTTTGTTCATCATGTCCTCTTTTTGGAAATATGCATAGGCGGGTCTCTCCTTATTAGGTTTATCCTCTTTAGAATAGGTGTCAAATTCTTCTACTCTAGGAAGAGTTGGTGCAAGGGTGGTGGTGGGTCCTCTGTGTATCATTTGGCTACAATGGTCATGGGTTTAGCCTCCTTGGGATAGACATGATCATTGGTTTGTGGGGCATAGAACCAATCAACACAAAAAAACCTTACCTAAAATGGAACAAAACCCACACTTATTTTGCAAACTATCTTTTAATAAAAGGACTATTCCAACCCCATACCTAGTCTAACATAACCTTTACATGACCCATATGTAGAGAATCTATAGAAGGAATATTTCCTTGAATATGTTGATTATAATTCTACTTATGCTTGCAACCTACTAACAATAGTATATGAACCATACAAATCCATACTGCATGGATTCCATATAGTTGTTCAAATAAAAATTTCTACCAAAAACTTGAGACCCTAAAAAATTGTCAAAAAATTCCTACCACCAAAATATGAATTTTTAATATGAAAGTAAGGTTTTTGGGCCTTCTGGACACAATGGTGAGGTTTGTTTTTCCCCATAATACACCCAAAAAAATATCATGGTCAAATCACTTTATATTTGAGAAATACTTTATAGATTTGGATCTCTTATATGATGTCAAAGTTGATACCCAAGGACTACTTACAAAACTAAAGATAGTCTCCCATAGGAGAGTAGAGAAATATGATAGATTGCTTTATTATGGTGCAAATAATGATTTAGTGATCAATAATGGATGAATGGTACTACTTATATAATTTACATGAGCCCTTTCTTATATTGGTAATGTTGAGAGATGGGATAAGATAATTTATTGCAATAATTGTCTTAATCCTATGTCATGAGACAACTAGAGATAAGGTTAGATAAGATCACATGAATACTAGAGACTTTTAGAAATAATCATAGACCCCTAAGTAAACTTAACATGGGAACATATGTGAATAGGATATACTAGGTGAACTCATTAGGTAATATGCCCCATTCACACCAAGAATAAGATTGTAGGTTGCTCTTTAACTAGGTCACTAGTATCTAGGAAGTTCAACCTCAAAAAAATGGATAAAAAATCCTAGCTCTTTAGATACAAATTTCATTTCGTGTAACCAAGGTAAGTTTAAGGAACCCCAAAAGGAAATAAGGTTAGAACTTATGACTTTAGTGGACACAAATATCAATATGGAGCTACGCTTTCTTAGAACCCTCCCAAAGAAGAATTTCTTAGAATTACTCAACTTATTCAATGAAAGAGTGACTATTTTGATTTAGAGGGAACTTTCCCTTTTATGGAGGATCTTGATGATGATATTTTAGATTTCATTGACCATGGAATTATAGTTTTTCCTTTAAATAAATTCTCAATTACTAGGAGAAAATAATAAAGATGAAGATGGTTATAATCATGTAGCTTTTAAGGACAAGAATAAAATCATGTTAGCATATTACTTTTTAACATCATGAAGTTTCACAATTGCTTTAGTCAAATGAGAATGTGATTTTACTTTTACCGTATGCATTAGGGTGGTTAGATAGACGATAATGGGCTTTTACATTTTCTTTATGTGTTTTTCAAGGTAAGATAATTAAGTTAAAAATTTAAAGAGAGCATCTGTATAATTTACTTTGGTTTTATGTACATGGTACGTATCTAAATTAATTATTTTAAAGTAAAATATCAGATCTTAAATAACTATTAAAATTGATATGTGTAAAATGTTTTTTAATTTTATGTGTAATGAGGAATATTATATTGTGATGTGTATTTTGATATTATCTCAAATTTTATTTTTAAATTTGTAAGAGGCTTTAAACAAATTTGAATACATGAATTGTGCTTTGTTAGGGGTAAAAGTTACAAGTGAACCTACCTCCAATTGAACTTTTATCCTAGAATGACAATCTTGAACTCTTGTCCTCGTTATTAAAAAAAAAAATTGCTTTTACATATTTGACGTAGTTGGTGCTTAAAATAATTAATAGGACCTACTACCAAGTACGAGGACTCATGACTTGTCATGATTTATATATAACCCTAAGTGTTCATTTAATAGTGTTATCCAAAAAGATTAAAAACAAGCCACATAGAATAAAAATGCATTATAGTTATTTTCATTGATGTGTATAGAGGTTGATAAACTAATGGATCTAGATACACATGGCTAAATCCATTGAAAATGGTGTCTCTAATGAAGTTTCAATTAGTTATATTCATGCTAATTTGATTGAAAATAGAAATAAAGAATAAATGATAATGATGAACATTTGGCCTAACAATATTTTACATAAGAGCTTGTTAGCTTAGTTAATCTTGAGAATCCTATAAAATTGGTGTATATGATCTATAACTTTTTAATCAACTAGTCATTTTGGATAGAGATCTTACAAACATTTGATGCTAAGGTTGTTTCCTTAGCTCTTTGTCAAATGTATATGCCCTCACTCTTTCATCCATGAGCAAGCCTTCCTCTACTCTTTTACTGTTATTTTCTAACATGCTCCCCAATATGGACTATAACCTAATTTATTTCCGCCATCATACCCACATCTCACTCACATATTTTTAACATTTACTTCTCTTTCTTAACAACCTATTACCATTTTCAATACTATTTCTATTGTTCCTACCACTCCTTTGACTGCTACAATTCCTAATCCCATGTACCTCCACCATAGACACTTCTTACACCATGTACCATGTGTTCCTCTTACATATTTACTTCACTAGATATCCTCATCTATCCCCACACCCAATTAAATTTTTCATTCCAATCTTCCTTATGTGTACTATTAGAAAATCAAGATAAAACTTGCAGCAATAGGAACTTAAAAATGTGGTTGCAAATATAAAATTTAGTATTCAAGATTACCAATATTATGATATGTGATTAACAATTCCAACAATGAAAGCAAACCAGTAATACCACAAGTTGAGAATCACAAGTGACACAAGATATACGTGGAGAAACCCTTGTAAGGAAAAACTCCACACCTAAAGAGATGCAATGTTGTATTAATCTTTAATGAAGTACAATAATACAACAATCCTCTTTGAATATCAACAATGTACTTCATTACTCTAACAACCTACAAAACAAACTTATGAAATCACCATATGAATGCTCCAATATATAGAAGTTTTTGGGAGAGAATACTACATATGGTATCCCCAATCAACAAGTAAAACCACCTAGAAAAACCCACACCCCCCTTAGTGGACAACCCATAAACATGGTGAAAATTATTAAATTATCACATGGCCTTCACATGGGTGCCTAACCCATAGCCAATGAGAAATAGTCAATCCCAAGTCCTCCATAACTCTTTGATGGTTCTAACCTAGAACATACAATCTTGGGCACCCAAGCCAATATAACATGCAAATAGCATTCAAAAACATGCATTTTTGGGTAGTCCCCACCTAGAAAGTGGAAGCCCAAAAGGAATATTCTCCCAAGATGGTTTGTGATTGTCACCATAGTGGATCCACCTCTATGAATGCAATTACAATTTGTCATAGGAAAATAAATAATAAATATTTTTCCTCATGTCCTCTAGGACACTTTCCAAAGAACTTGGAGACACATAAATCAACTTAGGAAAGAAGTTATATAATGTTACCTAGCCTAACATTCTTCCACTTGGCATTATACATTGCAATTATATCCATGACATATAAATAAAAAAATATAATGAACTATAGTGATCAAAGCCGATATCCTTCCTATACCAAGAGAACTTATCTATGGTCACTAGCTTCATGAGAGAATTTGCAACATTATCCAAAGTGTCAACCTTCTCAATCAACAACTTACCATTCTCAACCATCTCTTGCACAAAGTGGTACTAAACATCAACATACTTAGTATGAGTATGATACATAGGATTTTTAGCTAAACATATGGCACTCTAACTGTCACATCCAATCCTCACTATCTTGCAATCAAAACCAATACCTTTACCAAATATTTGAACCAAATCACCTCATGAGAGGCATGTGTAGCATCCATATACTCTAATTTGATGGTGGAAAATGAAACTGTAGGTTTCCTTTTAACCATCCAACTCACTATACCTCCAAAAAAAGTAAAAACATAGCCACTAGTGGACCTTTGTCTATCCAAGTCACCTACCCAATCTGCATCAACAAACCCCTATATTTCCAATGACTTAACCACATCATTAGTACTATGATAAATGAAACATTAATAAAAAATGCCATGTAAATATCTAAACACCCTCTTAACAAAAGTCCCATGCTTTCTACTAGGGTTAGATATAAACCTTCTCAAGACTCCCACTACTTGGGCTATATCTGGTCTAGTACAAACTATTGCATACATCAAACTACTAATGACACTAACATAAGGAAACTTAGATATCTCTTCAAAATCATAGTTAGAATTAGGACACATGTCTAAACTCAACTTAGTACCAACCAAAAGTGGAGCATTTATTTGTTTATAGCCATGCATACTAAACCTCTACAAAATGGTATAATCATACTTACTCTGGCTTAACCAAAAGTTTTATGTGAACTTGATCTCTATTGATCTTCATCCCAAGGATATATTTTGCAGCCCCCATATCCTTTATGTTGAAAACATGCCAAAAAATTGAGTCTTAAGCTCCCTAATCATCACCATGTTGTTACCCATAAACAACATGTCATCAACATACAAGACAATGATTAGTATGTAATCATTAATAACCAAGTACTGTAAATACAATGATGTTCCTCACTTGTAATAGAACCAAACTTGAATGCAAAAAAAGCATCAAACTTCTTGTACCACATCTTTGGTGACTGTTTCAAACCATATAAACATCTCCTTAACTTGCAAATCAAGTGTTCTTTTCCTAGATCACAAAAAATTATCAGGCCGTTACATATAAATTTCCTCCTTAATATACCCATGCAAGAAATTAGTTTTAAGATCCTTTTTTTTAATTCAAAATCATAACTAACAACAATAGATAATAGGAATCTAATATAATTTAACCTAGCAATAGGAGATACAATTTCTTTGAAATCAACTACCTCTCTTTGAGAACTTAGTCATTGGCCACCAATCTAGCCTTCTATTTACCTAACCAACCATCTACACCAAATTTCTTTATAAATACCCACTTGCAACCAATGGGATTCCTTAGGGGAAAATGACAAGATCTCAGGTTTCACAAATATCCAAAGCCACAATCTCATCCTGCATAGCCTTCATCCAAGACTCACTTCCTTTAAAGAAAGATCCTCGCTAAATTATCTAGGTTCATTGTGGCTACACAATAAAGAAAATACACAACAGTAATATGATGGGATATACATGTTACAAATTGGATTTGGTTGCCTCGTGGACCTCCACAATGTAGGAGTAATGGGCTCTACTTGTTCTTCATCTACTATGTTCTCATCTTTCTACTCCTTTGAACTATTAGAACCCTCTTTTTCTTCTCCATCCTTAGATCCATCTGATTGTTTTTCTACATGTGCATCTTCCTTCTTTCCTATCTTCTTCTCAAAGTGCATTTTTTTTGTCTTATCTTTCTCCTTTGATTGTTCTTCACTTAAGTAAGCTCTAAAACACCTAAAATTCATATCTTTAGAGAAAACCATTTTAAAAGTTAGTGGATTCCAAAGCTTATAGCCTTTTACATTCTCACTGTAACCAATAAAGATGGATTTTTTTGTGATTTTTTGGATCCAATTTAGATTTGCTTCTATTGAGGCTCACGAATAGAAGCCTCACAACCAAAGACCCTTAAATGTGAAACAAAATGATTTCTACCTATCCACACTTTATAAGGATTTTTATCAATAAGAGTTGAACAAGGAGATCTATTAATCAAATAACATGTAATACTTACAAATTCTTCCCAAAAGCATCTATCAAGCTTATCACCACCCAACATGCTCCTTTCTCTTTCCATCAAGGTTTGGTTCATTCTTTCTACTTCCCCATTTTGTTGGTGTGTATAAGGAGTAGTCTTTTGTCAAACAATACATGCATACTTACAAAACTGATCAAATTCTATACAAACAATATTCACCCCCATTGTCATATCTCAACACCCTTATCTCATAATACATTTGCTTCTCAACTAAGGCTTTAAACTCCTTCAACTTATTGAAATTCTCAAATTTTGTATGCATAAAATAAATATAGGTGTACATCTTGATACATCGTCAATGAAAGAAACATATTAATGAGACTTTCCAAAAGAGTCAACATCCACTAGTCCAAAACTATACAAATAAATGATCTTTAATAATCTCTTATATTTATTACTTCCATTAGGAAATGATGATCTATTTTGTTTACCACCACCACTTATGGAAAAAATTAGATTTTCCCAAGTTTCAGGTAAAGAACTAACCAAAAATATGCATTTATCTTCCTATTTTATCATAAAATCTACATATGTAAGATGACTTATAACCATATTAAAAGCATTTAAATGTTTTGCAACAAAATCACCATCCTTCATTTTCAAATAACATAAATGTCTTTTGAGATACACTTTACTACTTTGACTTATAGTTTGGTAAATATCACCTATCCTCTTCCACAACATATATATAGTAGATTCTTCTGAAACATTCAAGAGGAAAAAATCCACATGACACAACCAAATGGTTCCTCATGCCTTCTTGTCCAATTTTTTCCAATCTTCATCAGAAACACTAGATGCTTTCCTTTCATTTGAAATTGCCAACCAATGATCTCTCTCTTCAAGGAGATCCTCCATATTCATCTTCCACATCTTGTAACTAGTCCCATTAGATTTATCAATATCTAGACAAGAGGTAGAAGCCATAGTTTTCAACATTCTTCACAAACATATAGAACCCACAAAGCAAAAGCTCCCGTTGTAGCAAAAAAACCTTCAAAAGTTAAGAGAAAGGTGTCCCTCTCTCATCAAAATTGATTGCTTTGATATCAAATGTTGGATAATCAAGATGAACTTGTAGCAATATGAACTTAAATATGGGTATGTGCACCAAGTTTTGATGTATAAAAATGGCTCTTAAGATGCCACTTTTTCTCTAAAATCAGCAAATTCTGATGCTCATGAGAAAATGAAGATAGTCACTCTTAAAATTTGAAGATGCAACAAGAACAAGAGTTGTAGTGCTCCAAATATACTTCCTAAACTAATAATTCTTTATAACAATAATGAAGATTAAGGGTTTGAAAAAAGGATGTCCATACAAAGAGGTCCTTTTTTATAAAAAAATTAGTATAGTGTCTGTTGTGGCCTCCCTAAAAATGTTAACTTTTTTTTAGAATTTAAAAAATCACTACAATGAGAAATTAGCTAACACTGTGTAGTTTAAGTCAATTTTTTGATGATTTTTTTAATGAATAAAATATTTTACTAATTTTTGAAGTTGTCACAACCTAAAATGATGAAATTTGAGTGTGCTTCCCCCTAATGTTTTTGAAAACTAATCAAAAATCATTTTTTTTCATTGTGTAGAATGGAGTCTAGTTTCTAAAAATGTAATTTGTTTCAAGATTATATGAATGAGTAAAAAATCTAAACCCAAACTAGTACATGTTGGTGTTTGATAGAAAATGGAGGAACTAACAAGAAAAGTTATAGATAAAAATTCTTAACATAATTAAAACATAAAAACAAAAGATGGTTAGATAGCTAAGAGAGAGCCTAACATCATCATGATATTTTATAAATTTGCATTGAAACGTGTTCAAACTTGGTGGAGAGCACGGCCAAACATGTGTGAAATTTTGTCACCTTTTCACAAAATGACATCCTTGGCATGAAACGATCATCCAACCCTTTGGGTTGGTATTTCCCAATGCAATCAATTTGGTTAATTCCAAATGAAATACATCATTTCGTGAGCACCTAATGTGAATGTTGAGTTTTTAGGATGCATTTTGTTCAAGTGTTTCTTTTCTTCTTTGTCTTTGTCTGTCTTTCTTTTCCAGAGAAACTATATACATGAAATAAACATTTAATTATATGTTGACATTTACATATGGACATTAAATTTTTTATACTTTAAGTTATATTTCATGTGTAGTTTTAGGATATTTGAGAGTGGTTTCAAATCTCTTGGAGTTATATAATACGAATTCTAGTTTCTAGAAGATCTTATAATTTTTTAAACTTTAATCAAATTTCAATAATCAGGATTTCAAATTTTAGTAATCAAGAGGTCTAATTTCAGTAATCAGCAAGTTGTATCATCTTTCTCTCTCTCTCTACCTTGCTCATTGTTGATCTCATATACTCAATATCTCTCTCTCACTACCTCCATCCATTTATGTGACTCTCTCCCTTGAGCTCAAGAACTACCCTCCCCCTCTCTCTCCTTCTCTCCCTCCCTCCCACTCTATTTGTCTCTATCTATCTCTATATTACATCTCTCTCTCTCTCTCTCTCTCTCTCTCTCTCTCTCTCTCTCTCTCTCTCTCTCTCTCTCTCTCTCTCTCTCTCTCTCTCTCTCTCTCTCTCTCTCTCTCTCTCTCTCTCTCTCCATCCCTCTCTCTATCTCTCTCTCCTTGCCTCTGCTATACATATCTCTCTCTCCTTTACCTCTCTACCCTGCCATCTCTCTCTCTACCTGTCTCTCTCTCTCTCTCTCTCTCTCTCTCTCTCTCTCTCTCTCTCTCTCTCTCTCTCTCTCTCTCTCTCTCTCTCTCTCTCCTCTCTCTCTCCCTACCCTGCTCTTCCTCCCTCCCTCTCCTCCCTCCCTCCCTCCCCCCTCCTCCTCCCTCCCTCCCTCTCTCTCTCTCTCTCTATCTGTGTGTGTCTCTATCTCTATCTCTATTTCTTTATCTCTCTATCTCTCTTTCTCTCTCTCTCCTCTTTCCATCTCTCCTTTCCTCTCTCTCTCTCTCTAATTCTATCTGTATCAATTACCCCTCTACCTATCCCTCCATCCTCTCTCTCTCTCTCTTCCTTCCACCCACCTTCACTGTCTACTTCTCTCTATCTAACCTATTTCTCTCTCCATCCCTCACTCCTCTCAATCTCTCCATCTTCCTCCTCACCTTTCTACATCTCTCTATCACATCTCTATCTCACCTCTCACACACACACACTTCTCCCTCCCTCTCTCCTCTTCGTCTCTCCATCCCTCTATCTCATTGTCTCTTTGTCTCTTTATCTCTCTATCTCTCTCTCTCTCCCTCCCTCCTCTCTCTCTCCCCCCCTCATTCTATCTCTCCCCTCCCTCTCTCTATCTACCTCTCTCTTATAAATCTATCTCAAATATCCCACTTTACCTCTCCTTCCATTCCCTCTTTCTCTCACCCTCCCTCCTCTCTCTCTGAACTCTCACTCCCTTTCTGTCTACTTTAATGTATCTCCCCCTCGCTCTCTCTACCAACCTATATCTCCATCTCTCTCCCTCTCTCTCCATTCCTACCTCTCCCTCCATCTCTCTACCTTCCTCTCCCTCTATAACTTGCTACCTATCTACCTATATCTATCTCACCTCTACCTCTTTACCTCTATCTCCAGAAGAGGGAAGGATGGAGATAGTGATAAGGAGAGAGAGAGAGAGAGAGAGAGAGAGAAAGAGGGGAGAGAGAGGGAGAGAGTGAGAGAGAAAGAGGGGGGAGGGATCAAGAGAGAGATAAATGAGGGAGGGAGAGGTAGGGAGAGAGAGGTGAGATAGAGACATAATAGAGAGGGAAGGAGAGATACAATAGAGAGTGATGTATAGAGGGAGAGAGAGAGAGAGGGGGGGGAGAGAGGAGGGAGGGAGAGGTATAGAGAGAGGTGAGATCTCTCTCTCTTCCTTCCACCAACCTTTTCTCTTTACTTCTCTCTATCTAACCTATAACATGGTTAGGTAATATGATCAAATATAATTCAAATTAACTATAAAAGCAAGTAATTTATCATACTAAACCGTATTCAATGAGATTCTTCACAATTACTAATTTTTTTCAAATAAATCATGAAATATCAAAGTATGACAGTTAAAAACCTAATTAGGAAATGCAAACCTCAATCCTAGTGGGGGATTAGTGCTAGAATTGATGTGGAATGCTCAACTTGAACCTAATTGATGGTTGATGATTGAAAACCTTGAAATTTTGGTGACAATGGTGATTTAAAAATGTAATTGGATTAAGGATGAGTATGAAAATTAGTAGAGTTTGGTTACTTGAATTCTTGTGAATAAATATCTCATGTAAAATGAGCACTATTTATAGATTTTTGGAATGAATCAAGGGATAGGATTGAATTGTCTAATCAATGGATGAAATTGGTGTAGTGTAGGAAAATGCATACCCTTTCATTTTCACACTTGTTTGGGCCAACATTCCTTTAATTATCCTTATTTATGTCTTAATTGGTCCTATTTTTCATCCACGAGCCTAATAAATGATATCTTTTTATGGCTAATCTCAAAAAACATCAAAGGTAAATGATAATTTAATGGTTTTGGTTATGTCCTTGATTTTTGGACTGGGACTAATAAGAAACCTAGGGAAACTTTATCCCCCAAAGGTATTGGGACCCTAATTTCATAAGCACTTAAAAGGAACCCTTTTTGGAGTCTATTCCCTAAGTTTCATGCCTCGAGACTAAGGTACCACCTAGGGCATATTAGTCCTCCTTAAGTTATTTTAGGATTTAAGTTCAAATCTTGGCATGATTTATCCTCCTTTAATTAATGAATTCATATGTTGGCTTGTGGTATAATTTTGTGATATTAAGCATGGATAAGTATAAATACAAGGTTCTTTCATTCATTTTATCCAAGCAAGTTTAATGAGCATTCCTAATAGAATAATTGGAGTCCACAAGATCATTCAAGAGCAAGTCATCAAGCATTTGGAGCCATCATCAAGATTCAAGCATCATGCC
This sequence comes from Sequoia sempervirens, assembly GCA_007258455.2. NCBI lineage: Eukaryota > Viridiplantae > Streptophyta > Pinopsida > Cupressales > Cupressaceae > Sequoia > Sequoia sempervirens. Next base: position 278,693,978 of record VDFB02086081.1, on the reverse strand, counting down.
AAAGATATTCTTGCATCATGTGTGTTTTTGAGCTAACATTTGTGATGTAGGATTTTGATTCAAGCAAACAATTTAAGTCAATATCTATCAAGCATTCCTTCAATTTAATATATAAATTCAAGCTAGCCACTTTACACAAGTTTTTAGATTTCATAACAAGGGTTTGGTGAGTTTCAACATAGTACTTTGTTCATTCATCATTTCCCTTCATTATTTCATTTCATTCCAAGGTTTAATTACCAACAAGGGGTTTGACCAAGGAAAACCCCCATTTACTAACAATCAACAAGTTTTTCCTCTTTTGCATGTTTGTGTTTACAGATTAAGGTTGAAGACTTGAAGATCATTTGAAGTACAAAGTTGCAAAGTTGCATTGCAAGGTTTTCATCTTCACGGAAACTCACCTACAGGCTTGATCTGGAAGTTTCAGGACCTGAGATCTGAGAAGAAGGAAGTGTAGACATTGAGCCTCATGATCACATTTAGAGATGTCATAAATTCAAGATGGGACTAAGACAATAGTAAGGAAGTTTCAGGATCACATTGAGCTTAATATTTTACTTTCAAAGCAAATGAATTTAGATGGGTACAACCATGATGATCCTCCTAATGAGAGTGACCCACCATGCTGCACCCATATATGCTTCTAGCATGACACTTGTTGTACTCCCTTTTGCTAGTTTTCCACCTTTTATCTATAATGAAAAAGATTAGAATGCAAACTACTTTCTTTAGGTCTACTTGCATGTGTGATACTTCTTTATGCTTGCTTCATGTTTTGTTTGTGTTCACTTACACATTATGTGATCTTTCATGTTGTTTTACTCAACATATATTTATTTTTATGATTTTTATTTGGATAAATCTTGTTGCTCTATTGGCACAAGGATACAAAGGAAATGAACCCATCATGACATTCTTCTATACGTTGTAAATTTTATCTTTTACATTGTCTTGTATTTTCCTTTTGGGGATGATGCAATTCATTAAGAAATTTAGGTATCTTCCATGTTTACCCAAATTTTTTTCTCCCCTATAACTATCATTCCTCCATTATGTTTGTTGTTCTACAAGTATTTGGGGAATGATGTCAATTGTGAGCTCTATTATATCACACTATAACAAAGACATATCCTGGCCCCATATTTGTGGATACCTCAGTGTCCCTTTCTATGTTTATTGTATTGTGTTTGGGGGCAACCCCTTATCATTGTGTAGCTTTATTTGGAAAAATATCATTGGAATAGGGCTTTTAAATGAGCACTTGTGATATTTTCCTACATGATATTTATCATTTTTCTACTTTAAAGTAATTGCTCAGAACATGGTGTTTTACAATTTCTTTAAAGTGGGGGAAATCATTGGAAAATTATTTTGCTCCTCCTTTTCCATAGGGGTTGGACTTAGCGGTGTGTTGAAATTGGCATTGACATTTCTTCTTTTCTTCACATTGTTCGCGAGAGTTGAACTTAGTGTAGTGTTGGCATAACATTGATCATTTTGTGGCACCTTATAAAAGTTATCAAAGAATATAACTCTTGGTATGGTTGGGAAAAAATTGTAGACATAGTGTGTGTTTCTCATTTTTCCACCATGTTATAGCTACACCTAGTAGACCTAGTGTGTTACCCATCCTACCTTGGGGGCTCACCTAGTGAAAAGCGGACCTCACTAGCCCATGTTCTGGGTATGTGCAGGATCATCATGGAAAAAACAACCCCTTAAGCGACAAAAAATTTAGAAAAATCAGAGTTAGGCAACTTGACGTAAAAAATTGAATAAGTTATCTATATTATTTCAAGAATATGTAAGAATAAAATCTATAGCAAATTGAATGTAGTTTCTAACTATTAGGTTTATTTAAAAACTAAAAAAATCTATTTGGTGAAAATTTGAAATTTCAATGGAGTAGTACTTAAATTTCAAGGAAAAATAAGAAGTAGTGTCTGTCTGACCACCCTAACCACAATAAAATGATAATATTTTTTTATAATATTTTAGACATAAGTAGAGGACTCATGTCCAGATGTGATGCATATTTTTGTAATTTTTTTCAAACTAATAATTAATTATGAATTTTTATTACAACTTTTAAAAATATAAAACTTGTATGTCCGACCACCTTAACTTGGTCAAAACTTCATGAAATTCAATAGATTCTTTTTAAATCCTATAGTATGTGAATCATAGAATGTGATGCATGTTTTGGATTCAAAAATGTGATACCGTTTGAAAGTTATAGATTTTTTTCAATTAGCCTATCAATCAAGACTTTAGTCATAAATCAAATAGAAAATGAATAATAATTATCTTTTAAATTCAAAGTAAAACATAATTTATATTGGTGGAAAGCTGAGAATATCCTTTAAAAACCCTTTTCATTTCATCAATTTTTGGTAAAAAAAAGGTCGTCAGCCACATACCCTACACATACCCATCATATTGCCACTTTTTGGCCCATCATGATCCTGCAATACCCTTCTTTCATGTTTATGATTCACCTAGAAAATATCTGAATTTTCTATTGTGTTTCATGAATTCTTTTTGTATGTTTCCTAGCATAATACAACTTTTTAGTCATGAGCCATAGATTTTTGGGAATGACGTTTATAGGCTAGTCTTGCACTCTTAGTATGTTTCACCTAAAAGGAGAGAGATAAACCTAACTCAAACAATGTGGTTCACTCAATCTAATGTATGTATGATGTGATTAAGACTAAATGAGATCTAAATGCAACTAATTAATGTAATTGACTGATTATGAATACAAAACCTAAGATATATGCAAGGTTTGAAAACATAGTAATGTTTGCAAAAATCTTAAAAGGATGAATGAAAATACAAATTTAACTAAAAGGAAAGTTGTCTTTCAGAATATGTGCACCTATAAAGTAAACTGGAAATTTGCAAATTCTAACTTTTGAACTGACTAGGACTCATTTTCCACCCCAGGTGAATCAGTCCCAAGTTATGGTTTTTCTGCCTAGAAACTATTTTCTGCAAACTGTATGTCAGGGTCTACATCTAACTCAAAAATTCTCCTCAAGAGGGACTCATTTGACATGCATGACAAATCAGTCCACTTTTAAATTTCTATGATTTCAAGTTTATGTTCTACACCTTGACACTTGTAGTACACTTTCAGACAAAAGCCCAAATCGGGATCTCAGAAAATTCTTGCAAAATAGCTTAAAGTTGTTTGTCTAATGGGGAGTTTTCCTTGGTCAAATCCCTAGTTGGGTAATTAAACATTAAATATAGAAAAATTTGCATAAAACCCTAGCCTTAGGTGTCTTAAACACTAGGAAAGTCTGAAGTATGTCAAAAAACCTATTCTATTGTGCTAGAATAAGAAATGCAAATGTGATTTGAGTGATGCAAGACCTCAACCATAGAAATCTCACAACACATCAAAATTGGAGATAAAATGACATGCAAATGGAATGTAAATGAAATGAAAACCTTAATCTAAAGATAGAGAAGAAATGGAAGATGGAATCACTTTGAAAACAAGTCTTTAGGTGTGATTTGATGGCTAGTTGCATCTCCTCAACCTAGATTTCTCCATGATTCACCATAGGCATCCATCTCAACCCTTTGAAATGTTGAATCGTGATAAAAAAGGTGAGATTCAATCCCTACATAAAACAATAGTTTGTTGCCCTAAAACTTCAACTTTGCTAATGAAACTTGTTAGAAGACTTGAATTTAGAATTTCCTTTTGTGAAATGACTAAAATATGTGTAAAATGACTTGTAATGAGTATTTATAAGGAACAACACCCAATTTTCCCATTATTTAGACTTAAGAGGTTGACATTCACCAAAAAATTAAGTTCAATTAATTGAATTTTCTCTCAAAAGGGACTCATTCACCACCCTTGGTGAATGGGTCCCACCAGAGGGGGCTCATTCATCCAAGGTGGCAAATGGGTCACACCAGTGGTTTTTGAAGGTGGGTTTTTGGGAAACGGATGATTTGAATGTTGTTTTTTAGGATTTAAGTGATATCTCAAGTGAAACAGACCTCTAGATAAAAAATAATGGGTCTAATAGGCCTATAAATTTTGTTTTCAAGAATGAATAGTGTAGGGGTACTCAAAAGTAGGTCCAATTAAGTGTGAAATTGTCCCATTTCTCAAGAGTGTCTAATTTTCTATGCCACATTTAGCCCCCACTTTAGTTCCCATATGACTCTCCATGCATATGTAAGCTAAAGGACTCTAAATAGTGCAAATTATTACATAAAAGGATATTCGTTCAAAATATGGGAGAATGAAGCCCCTTATGTAGTTATTTACAAAACCACATCATTAGGAACCGCATCCTGCAACACACATTCATTAATTGTCCAAAAATCCTTTTGTCTAACTCCTAGGAATCTAATTCGAGGGTAGATGTATGCCCCCCTTAATTCCACTTTCTCTACAAAGGTGGAATCAAGGTAGCAATCTAGCCACATTGAATAAGGAACATCATGTTGTACCCTAGAAAAATGAACCCCTTGCTTGACATGGGATTAATTCACAATAAATTGGACTTAATGGGGCCTTGATTTAGTGTTGTGAGGTGTTTTTCACATTCAAACTAGGTCTTGGACCCTTTTAAAATTCATTTAACAAGGTCTTGTAAAGGTTTGTAAAGTGTTGTAAAGGACTTTCACGCTTTTCTAGACTTAATGAACCCATTTCCCCCTAATTCAACATTATAAAATGTATTTGGTAACATTATTACATCAATCTAGAAGGCTTGTAACATAAACTTAATATTAAACTAGTGTTGTAATGTTTCTCTCACATTCACATTAGTTCTTGTGGCTTCTTAGGCTATATGGACCTCATTTAAGTGTTGTAAAGTGTATTTAATCACATTTTCACATTAAATTTTGTGTCTCAAGTCCTAATTTACCTTTACATCATCACTAATATGCCCCAATTACCCCATATTATGCATCCCAAGGCTTAAATTGATCAAATAACTGATAAGGTCATCATAAAAACCTTATTTCCCTATTTCCTAGCATCTTAGTTGGCAAAATGGCTCCTATGGGACCCATTCACTATGCATGGTGAATCAATCCCATCCAGGTGGGACCCATTCACTATGGGTGGAAAATAAGTCACATTTGGCCCATTTTTGACCTTTGAGTAGGAAAAATTGAAATTTAAGTTTATTATTTTCACATGTTAGCCTTAGGGATCCAATTTTTAGGATAATAAGGTGAATTTCCTATAAAATCAACTCTTTAAACCATAAATCACATTCACTCTTCATTATCCATCCATCATTCTTCCATCTCAAGTCAAGCTACTTAGGGTTTCATCATTCCAAGTTATTAAGATATCAATTTTCAAACATTCAAGGGTAGATTCTTCATGTTTTTTCGTAGACATTCAAGGGCATATTCTTCATGTTTTGCTACATACATTCAAGATAAATCATCATGGAAAGGTAATCAACTCCATTATTGCATGTTTCATTAAATACTTTCATCATTTTGATCTAATTACCTAAAAGGGGTTTGACCAAGGCAAACCCCCATACCCTAACATTCAACATTTCTCTCTCTTGTCTTGTGTATTTGCAGATTTAGGATTCTTAGAGGCTTGGAAATCATTGAAGATCAAGTTGCAAGGTTTTTCAAGTCTTCTCTTTATTGATCAAGTCAAAATATAAACAAAATCTCACTTTTAGGTTTAGAAATTAGAGTTTTTGAGGCAGAAACCTGTAGAGAACTGAAGTACAGACCGAGAGCTCCGGATTCCACCTTTGAATATTCAAAAATTAAAAAGTGGAATCATTCACCATGAGTGGCGAATGAGTCCCACTCCACGGTCAGTTTTTGGTTTTCTGGATTTTTAGATACCCTTTTGTTCAAAACAAGTTCCGGAACAGTTTTACAGAACTGGGATTGATTCACACAAAATGTTGAATAGGTCCCACTAGGCCTAAAAATTATCATCAGCAACATTTTAAAAGCCATTTCCAGCCTCTATCTATATTCCAAGTGCACACTTTCAATTTTCTCAAGTTCAGTTGCAATTTGCATTCATTTCCAAGTGTTTTTGCATTACACAACGCATTTTCAAACATTTCACATTCCTTAGGTTTTGCATAGTTAATCAATCAACTTCAAAACTTAATTGCATCTACATCATTTCATTTATACATAATTTCATCACACATATCCTAGATTGAGCAAACCACTTAGATTTTGGCTGTGGGATCTATCTCTTTTCATTAGGTGAAATATCCTAATTGAGCAAAAGAGACATAGCATTCCTAACCATAAAATATATGGTACATTTTGGTGAACCTTATTTTTCAAATACCTTCTTTTCTGATTTGGAGTCCTTCATCATACATCTAGCTTGCATTGATCTTGCATTAGGACTTGTATGAATTCATTTGCATGCTAGGTTTCAAATTTTGCATTCATAGAAAAGTGCATTTAGGTTGTATTTTTGGTCTCTAAATTCATTTAAATTTTCTGAAATTCTTTATTTTTAACTTACGTTTGCATCATATCACTTAGAAAACATCAAAATACATGAAAAATTTATGAAAATTCTATAAAAAAATGTCCATACTGGGACTCATTCGCCACCTTGGGCGAATCAGTCTCTTTTCACCCTTGAAACTACCCTTTACGGAATTGAAAAACTTTTTTTTAAGCTTTTGTTTGGTTCCTTTACCTACCTATATCAGTTAGTTGAGTTTTTGTAACATGTATTTTATTAGATTTAGCTTAAATTAGCTCATTTCATGCATGGTTTAAATTTCATATTTGCATTCTCATACTGTTACATGGCATATTTAGTCAATTATTCTCTAAAAATTACATTTCATTTCAACCTTTTACATTACATTTTGAGTTAGCCTAGATTTTTCTTTCAAAATGTTAGTTTCAATCTTCTCCAAATTTGCAAAGAAAAATTTAGTCAATAAACATGATCATCATTCATTCAATGCATATCCTAGTTATGAGAGTCTCTTAGCACACGAGAGTGAAAATGGAATTGTTAACCTTAAACTCACACCCTCTCCTATCTCCCTTATTTGTGTGGATAATGTGATAGAAGAGGATACAAACATAAATACTTATGATGATCATAATTGTGCTTCTCCTAATACCTCTCCTTTTAGTGACAAAGGTATCTTGGTGAAAGAAGACACGATCATTGAGAATCATGAGGATCTTGTTTGTCATTCTCCTCATCCCCTTTGGGAAGACATTTTAGCACAAGAGAATGAAATCATAGACACATTCTTGAACAACACCTTACCTAATTTCCATTGTGAAGATAATTTTGAGGAAGATAATATTATAAATGATGAGGATGTGTTGGTCTACAACAACCCTCTTTATGATCCTTCCCCTATCTATCCTATTTTGGAAGGCATCCGGGATAAAAAGAATGCCATTGTAAATGCTCATGATAATTATTCTTGTTCTTCTCCTAGTATCTCCCCTAGTTGTAAGGAAAATGCTTTGATGTTAGAAAACACAACCAATGAGAGTCATGAGAATCTTATTTATCCCCTTTCACCTAAAAAAAACCTTATTGAGCAAAAAAAATCAACCATTGATCATCCTCATACTTGTGATAAAGTCCTTTTAGGAGAACCAACCTTAGAACATCAAGAAAATTTGGCTTGTAGTTCTCCTCAAAATCTTCCTCATAGGAACAATATCATGATGCAAGACATGAACCACAATAATGATAAAGACTCTCACTTTACCCCTCTTCACACAAACAAACTCAAAATAAACTTGAACTCATCCTCTACCCACCTCACAATAATGTATCATAGCAACTAAGTTATAATATTGTTGCTCATACATATAACACCCACAATAATCTGCAACCAACACAACCAACCCCAACACCCGTACCTTTGCCTAATCCTATCCCATCTAAACCTATCTTACCAGGTATTCCTAGTGGAAATGAGTATAATGTTATTGAACAACTAAAGAATAATCTTGCTAAAATATCACTATGGGACCTTATTCAAGCCTCCCCTCACTATCACAACATGATCCAATCAGCCTTGCAACAAGTTCTTGTCCCTTCTCATGCGCAACCAACTGAAATCGCAACCATGATCCAAGGAATAAATGTTGGCATTGTTTTCCATCAAAGTGAACTCGCCCCTTTGAAAATACAAAAAAAATGAAGCTTTCATGATCATTGATCCATAAAATCAGATAGGGATAGTGAACCCTTATTGATAATGGTTTTTCCCTTAATGTGTGTAGTGTGACTCTTCTTGATAGATTGTGTATTAACAAGTCATAAATAATACCTAATTCCATATCCATTTGAGGATTTTAAAATACAACAAAGTAATCGTTTGATATAATCACTTTAGCTATTACTGTTGGAATGGATACTTTGCAAAATCCTATTCATGTCATGCCTCATGATCTTTCATATAATCTTCTTTTAGGTGGACTATGGATTCATGAGATGAATGCAATGCTTTCAACCCCTCATCGTAAATGAAATATATCTATAAAAATAGCATTTATCAAGTTGTAATAAACCCTGAACCTTAAAATTGCTCGCACCTTGAAAAAGGAGCTACAAGTCCTTTGAAAACATTGATTCCAACATCCAATATAGACCCTCTTGAAATTGAAAAAAAGAAGAGGAATCGGTGACTAAATTATTTAGTGACAACTAGGGATCCTTAGAATTCACACCATCATTTATGGGTGAATACATAATCACAAAAAAGAAAGATGAGAAATAAGAACAACCAACCATCATGACAACTCAAAATTCCGCACAATATTCTCAATCATCTATCTCCTCTACTTTGGAAGAAAATACAACATACACAACAACCTTTGATTAACACAATAATGAAAAACCACCTAATTTCAAAGCAATGAAAAAGCTTTATCGAAAAGGTTATGAGCTCATTAAACAACTGGATGTAGTGGAAAAGGATGTGATGCTCACGAGCAAGGTATCTGCAAACCTATTGACCCTATCACACAATAAAAAAACTCATGGTCTTGGTTACTGTCTTGTAATAGAGATCACAAAACCTTCACCCAACATGAACCATCTCACACAACATACTCCTAAATCATCCTTAAAATTAGTCCATTCTGAACTCATCGACACTAGTGGTCTTGATTTTTCTCCTTTACAAGCTATCCAACAAAAAATGCACCTTCGCTTAATGTCAATTTCATCTCGCAAGAGACCAATGATTCACATTTAATAGATTTTCCCTCCTCCTGTAAGAGTGAGAACAAAATATTGCAATCTAGGGAAGCTTATGTCAGTATGAAATCTACTACTAAGCAAGATGTATCTTTGACGCAAATCACAAGACCACCTTGTATCATTGATCAAGACGATATCTTGTCAAGACTCTTCCAAGATCACTTGATCACTCTTCCCCCTAGAACTCAAAAGTAATGATCTTAAAAGACTTAATTATGCACCTATCATAGATTTCATGGTCACTTCACTAATGAATGTCATGTTTTGAGTTGTATTATCCAAAATATTAAGGATTTCGGTATACTTCCCTCTATGGGGGGAATCTAGTTCCTCTAATTGATATTAATTTTCACTCTAGCATGCATTTCATTGATCATTTTGGCTCACCTTTGTCCTGCACTCAGTGGAGGCAAGGGGTTTAGTAGTCGTGTCCTTGTATGTCACTTGTTGTTGCCTCCTTTGGCTAGTTGTTAACCTTTAATGAACATATAAGAGAAAGCTTGGGATGTGAATGATGTGCCGTAAGTTGGCTCGCATGTGACATACTACCCTTATTCATGACATAGCTTATCAGAAACATATGACTTGGCATACGAATTTCTGAGTAAACTCTCGTGTCTCCTTCTAATTTAAAGCAAATTCTCACAGTACTAGTGTTCACAACCGCTTAAAAGTGGGGGCATACATCACCACTCACATTTCATTGTATGATTTTCTTTTTCCTGTGATTCCCTCTCTTGGAAACATTAGGTACAATGTTGTTCAAGATGAGACATTGCAGTTGTCCTCTCTTGGAAACAAGATGAGACCATTTGCACTTTTCCTCTATTGGAAGCATTTGGCACAATGTTCTTGAAGATGAGACCTTGCATGAACTAAGCAAAATCCCTTTGAAAATTCCTTACACTACTTTGCATTAACAATGTTTGTGAGTGCCAAGCATACCAAGTTTTTCTTACCTCATAGAGCTTGAAAATCATTTTTCATTATGGCACCTTATTAAAGTTATCAGGAGGTATAACTTTGGTATAGTTTGAGCAGGAATCCCATTGTAAGGCATGACTTTCCCCATAGCCACCTATTTTTTTGAGTGCATGCCAACTAGCATATGTTTCTCACCTTTGGGATTCCTCACCCCACAAACAATCAGAAGTTTTGTGGCCCCAAAATGAGTATACTTTTGGGATTTCTCACCTAGCAGACAACCAAGAGTTTTGTCACCCCAGATTGAGTATGCATTTTCTTTCTAAAACAAACAAGTCTAGATCTAATCCACAACTAGCTAGAAAAATGATCAAATCTTGATCCCCCTTTTTCATTTTCATCTTCTTTCTTGTCATTGTATGATTGTGTATCTTGATAGTTTGACTTAGGATCTTGGATCCTGGGGGCTTGTGTAACCTCTTTGATCTTTTTCATTCTTTTCCATTTGCATCTGTAACTCAAATCTCTCTTGAATGTCTACTTTATTGTGAGTCTGAAGCAAGTTCCTCCTCTCACTAAACTGGAGGCTAAATATACCATAGGAAAATGGACCTATTGCTTGAAATGGGATTAATTCATGATAAATTGGACTTAATGGGGCCTTGATTGAATGTTGTGAGGTGTTTTTCACATCCACAGTAGGTCTTGTAACCTTTTAAAATGCATTTAAAAAGGTGTTGTAAAGGTGATGTAAAGTGTTGTAAAGTGTTGTAAAGGACTTTCACGCTTTTCTAGACTTAATGAACCCATTTCTCCCCAATTCAACATTATAATTTTTTTAATAGCATAATTATATAAATCTAGAAGGGTTGTAAGATAAACTTAATATTAAACTAGTGTTGTAATGTTTCTTGCACATTCACATTAGTTCTTGTGCCTTCATAGGCTATGTGGACCTCATTTTAGTGTTGTAAAGTGTATTTAATCACACTTTCACATTGAATTCTATGTCTCAAGCACTAATTGACCTTCACATCATCACTAATAGGTCCCTATTACCCCACATTATGCATCCTGAGGTGTAAATTGATCAAATAACCAACAAGGTCATCATAAAAACCTTATTTCCCTATTTCCTGGCATCTTAGTTGGCAAAATGGCCCCTATGGGACCCATTCACCATCCATGGCAAATCAATCCCATCCAAGTGGGACCAATTTTCCATGGGTGGTGAATGAGTCCCATTTGACCCATTTTTGACCTTTGAGGAGGAAAAATTGACATTTAAGTTTATTATTTTCACATGTTGGACTTAGGGATCCAATTTTTGAGATAATAAGGTGAATTTCGTATAAAATAAACTCTCGAAACCCTAAATCACATTCACTCTTCATTATCCATCCATCATTCTTCCATCTCAAGTCAAGCAACTTAGGGTTTCATCATTCCAAGTCATTAAGATATCAATTTTCAAACATTCAAGGGAAGATTCTTCATGTTTTATTACATACATTCAACATAAATCATCATGGAAAGGTAATAAACTCCATTATTACATTTTTCATTACACTCTTTCATTATTTTGGTTTAATTACCTAAAAGGGGTTTGACCAAGGCAAACCCCCATGCCCTAACATTCAACATTTATTTCTCTCGTCTTGTGTCTTTGGAGATTTATGCTTCTTAGAGGCTTGGAAATCATTGAAGATCAAGTTGCAAGGTTTTTTAAGACTTCTCTTCATTCATCAAGTCAAAACATCAACAAAAGCTCACTTTTAGGTTCAAAAATCAAAGTTTCAGAAGTGGACACCTGTAAAGAATCAAAGTGTGGACTGAGAGCTCCAAATTCCACCTTTAAATATTTAGAAATTCAAAATTCAACTCATTCACCATGGGTGGTGAATGAGTCCCACTCCAAGGTTAGTTTTTGGTTTTCTACATTTTTAGATACCCTTTTGTTTGAAACAAGTTCCGGAACAATTTTGCAAAACTGGGACTAATTCACCCAGAATGGCGAATGAGTCCCACCAGGCCTAAAAATTAGCATTAGCAGAATTTTAGAAGCCATTTCCAACCTCCATCCATATTCCAGGTGCTCACTTTCAGTTTTCTCAAGTTCTATTGTAATTTACATTCATTTCTAAGTGTTTGTGTATTACACAATGTGTTTTCAAACATGTCACATTCCTTAGGTTTTGCATACTTAATCAATCAAATTCAATACTTAATTGCATCTATATCATTTAATTTATAAATAATTTCGTCACACATATCCTAGATTGAGTGAACTACTTAGATTTTGGGTGAGGGGTCTATGTCTTTTCATTAGGTGAAAGACCCTAATTGAGAAAAAGAGACATAACATTCCTAACCATAAAATCTATGGTACACATACCTTTGGGAATTTCCAAGTACCATTCCATGTAATGATAGATGATTGGTGATATCAAGTGTGGAATCATTATTCCAACACATCAAACAGTGTCAAAAACGGATTTACCTAGCTCCCGTTATGTTGATTTGAAGAGAAGATGCCTTATTAACTCTTAAGGTAAAATAACCCTAAGTTAATGCATAAGAGTAAAGAGAAAAATAAGTTAAAAGAAGTAGAAGAGAAAAAAAATTCACTTACTATTTCAATTTACCTTCTTGTAGCTTGGGAGTGATGAGTGATAGAAGAAAATGCCAAGCAGACAAGATTACATGCCTTAGCAATTGGATGAGCTTTGTGAGCAGGTGGCACGCAGCGAGATGTATTATAAGGTGAGTCAATTCTGTAGCATTTTCCTTGTTATTTTGCAATAATTTAATGATTTTTAATCATGGATAGGTTAATTTAGGAACTTGGAAAAACATTTGCAAAATGCCCCCCTTTTTTTGCAAAGTGTCTCATTTGTTCGCAAAGTGTCCCACTTCTTCGCAAGGTGTCCTATTTATTTATGAAATGTCCTAAAAGGGTTCTAAAGTTTCTAGGGCCATTAGAAAAGTACACTAGATCTACTTTAGCACACTTGCATGATGAAATGTGTGAAAATTTGAGATATTAGATGGATTTTAGAGCATTTTGTGATGATTTTGATAGGTCCCTGCCTGGTTGCGATAGTCAATAGGGGGGAGGAAGCTTACTTTTCTGAGAGATCATGCTCCAGTGCTATTAGTAGTAGAGACAAATTATTTAAAAATGGTAGGCATCTATTGGGCATATCTTATGCCACCTATGAGATACCAGGATGCCATACTGATGGCCCCGTATGAGTGTTGGGACACCGATACATATACATTTCATCTTCCTACCAAGGAGATGACCATCACTCTCAAGGATGTACACTATATTCTCTAAGTTCCTATTTAGGGAGAGTGGGCATATTTCTTGGGGGATCATTCATTCTACAAGAATGTGGATATGCAATATTTCCTGGGTGGACCTGTTCATGATGAGCATGTTAGAGCATGAATTGAGCTTCCCATGCTTCTATATTCACAAGCTCAGGTTGTTAGATGGATTATGATGCACACAGTGGCGCTTCTTCTCAATCCCGATGGACAAGTAGCACGCTTAGATGGAGGATTGGAATATTTGATTTGAGGGATGTATGAGCACAGGACAGTCTATGTGTGGGGCCGCTGCATTCTAGTACACTTATATTATGATCTTGTCATTTTGTGTTTTGAGAGATTGAGAGTATGGTGCATTGCATACTTCTGCAAGTGTGGTGCCTCAAGCATATCACATGCACTAGGCCTATCAGATTCCCTTGTGCTATAGGTGTAGGATATCCATGAGAATTCAATTATCCTTTGCGATGCCTGTGGAAATATGGAGATTTACACTTTTGGATAGTGAGGTTTGACCAACTAGAGGGAGATAAGATCCTATGAAGACCTTATCTACTCACTCTATAGTGGCTAGATCCCATAGGATAGCTGAGGAGGATGCAAATTGATAGGTTTTTAGCTAGGAGGTATGACTATGTTGTACAACCTTTCTATTATGGGAAAGTCATGTGATAGTTTGGGCAGGTGTAGACACCAGCAAGGGCATGCCCCTTTATTAGGAAATTAGTGTGGAGTTCCTGGAGGCTAGGTGATAATGTTTGACTTACTATAGATCATGTTCATGAGAGTGATTATGATGCTTCAAATCACAATAAGTGACCAGTCGCTGACACTAATGATGTTGGTAGCACAGATGAGCACGAGGATTGGTGTTCAATGATATGACTAGCTCCTTTGTTCCCCATGGATGTCCCTATAGGTGATGTAGGCCCAACACCAGATGATAGAGATGAGCTAGAGGATAGGGTCGAGGATGTATGATATAGGCTAGCAGACATATTTACTAATGTTATTGATGACGAGTATGATTCAAAGGTTGATCCTGACTATGACAACCAGGATGGAGGAGAGGATGAGGAGTAGGATTATGAGGAGGATGAGTATTACGAGTAGGAGCCACCCCTGAGTAAGGGTGATGAGGTAGCTAGTGAGGATCAATATGAGCATGGAGAGTCCTCACACACTTATAGGACCAGATCACATGCAGTAGCTGCAACAGACATCGAAATCCAAGGTTATAGAGAGGATAGCACATCCTCCATTCCCCCAGAGAGGATGAGGTTGACATTATCCCCAGAGAGTTAGAGAGAGGCTAGCACATCCTCCATCCCCCCCAGAGAAGATGAGGTAGCTAGTGAGGATCGGTACGAGCATGGAGAGCCCTCACACACTTATAGGACCATGTCACATGTAGTAGCTGCAACAAACATCGAAATCCAAAGTTAGAGAGAGGATAGCACATCCCCCATTCCCCCAAGAGTGGATGAGGTAGCTAGTGAGGATCAGTACGAGCATGGAGATTCCTCACACACTTATAGGACCAGATCACATGTAGTAGCTACAACAAACATCGAAATCTAGAGTTAGAGAGAGGCTAGCACATCCTTCATTCCCCCTAGATAGGATGAGGATGAGGCTAGCACATCCTCCATTCCTTATTTTTCTAGAGACATAGGTGATGATGTTTTTGATTTTATGCATGTACTTGAGTTTTTATGCTTTGGTTATATGTATATATATATATCATGATGATATTTATTGATTATGTACCTAATCTATCTTGCAAGAGTGATTAGAGACTAGTGATAGTTCTATCGTCAAGCTATCATGGAGATAGTGCTTGCATCCATTGACGAGGAGGAGATGGATCCTAACTACACCCCCCCACCGATTGTGGAGGAGTGAGAGTCACTTAGACCTTTCACGGGGTGATGAGAAACATATGAGAGTGTGAGGAGATATGACTCCATCAAACTAAGAGTGCAGGACATTCATCACAGACCTCAACAGAGGTTGAGAGACTACATGCAAAGATAGCACATGAACGAACAAAGAGGGATCAAATGGCAGAGGAGTTTCTTGTGGTTGTTGGTTGAGTACATGGTCTGAAGTATGCACTTAGACTTAGTAGTTCATGGTCACAATCACACATGACCATGCCATGACATCCAAGAACTGGATCACGAGTGCTAGAGCCCAAGGGGTCTAGGTATCACAGACCTTGGAGATTTTGTATATGATGATGAGATGTTAGCAAACATAAAAAAATTTGATACATATACATGTGTAGTTGGTGTTTTTATAATTTGTCGTAATGTGCTTGAATGTTAAATAACAATGTGATTAACTAAATAAATCATGGTAGAAGTATTTAATTAATGTCTACAAGATTTAACATGATTGATGCGATCTAATGTAAAACATATTTCATTTTCACTATAGATACAACATTCTGGATTAGAGAATATGTTAAATTAAATACACCTATAACTCATATAAGGATCTAACTTTAACATAACACAAGGGTGAATAGTATGAAACCTAAAGCAATTATGAAAGTAACTTAAATAATTACCCTAGTGTTCAAGACAAACACAAGATTAGTTGTCCAGAAAGAAGCAATGTGAAAGTTATGTAGAATGATATCAAATAACTTTAATCAATGCTGCTTTAACAATCATACTATTCAAAGAGATTAGAGATAATACTGACACAAATTCCTGACATTAATAGGTTCTTTAAGGGGTGTTCCATCAAGCTTCATTAAGACATAAGCACCAGACTCATAAATGGTATCAACTATGTAACATCCTATAGCACCAAATATCTGCAAACTAGAGTTATATCTCATATATCAGGATGAAGTTAGGTCATAGCAAGCAAATCGAATGATGTCCTTATGAAATAAATCAACATGTCTAACATTGCAAACAAAATAGCAAAGTAAACTAATTGAAAACATGAAACACACATTGAATACCTATCACATAGTGGATTTGTGTCACTTTGTGAAAAGTGACCCTTTCCCAACCCTTGACAAGCTCAAATGATGAAGATTGTTGAAGATGCTATGAAATGGACAAAATTAACTCTCAATTGAAGAGAGTAACTTTGCATGAAGATTGTGGATGCTAGAAATGAAGAATGAGACTTCTATTTATAGAATCTCAAGTTGGAAGAATGCCCAAAAGAGAGCAATGTGGGACAAAGATTTAGCCAATAGGAAGGAGCCACTTGTCCAAATGTGAGTGGATGGAGGATGTACAAGTTTTGGTCAATGTGCCAATAAATGAGATTAGTTGGCCTTTTCAAATTAAAATTTGGCTTGTTGGAGGGAGAAAAAGATACTTAAATTCCAAGTGGGGGACATGTAAGAGGGGATTTAATGCCATGTTGGAAGGGACAAGTCAACTTTTTTTGAATTCAAACTTAAGGGAATATTCTCCAAAGATGCCTTGTTGAGGAAAAATGAGGAATTTATAAATGAATTTAAATGCTTTATTTGTGAAAGTGGGAAAACCTAGAGGATGTGATGGGTGATTAGATTAGATTAATCAGGACTAGATTAAATTAGTGAGGGATTAGGTGATTTGACCCATTTGACTTAGATTTAGGGATTTAAACTAAATCAAAGGGAGATGAAAGATGATTTCAGATTTAATTAAATAAAGGTTTGATTTATTTAATCAAAGAGGGATAATGATAGGATTAAATTAAATAAACTTAATTTATTCAATTTTAAATGGATGACCTTAGAGATAAATCAAATAGACTTGATTTATTTGATAAATGGATTTAATGAACTTGATTTACTTGATGAACAGATGAATATGACCGAATTAAATGCATGATGCTAATTTTTCATGTTTACACATCCTAACCAATTAGGGATAAATTTATCTTTATCTTCATTGTCAACATTGGTATTACGTTGATTCACATAAAGAACAAAATCAACCTTACGAAACATTCTAGGAATGACATGTGTGGTGCATTTTTCATATTAATTGTTTGATGTAAGCTTGGAGATGCTCAAGAGCATTAATTCACTTTTCATTGAGCATCTCAAGTTGGTGCAATAGTTGTTCTTTATAAGTGGCATCGTCAATAAGGTCTTGGAGAGAAATTTTCAATGTAGAAATGTCTAACTCCAAGGGAATGATCGCATCAGTGACATAAACAAGGTTATAAGGTGTAGTTATTGTTGATAATATAACACTCATTCTATAAGCTCAAACCGCATAATGTAATTGTGTATGCCAATCCTTATGATGTTTGTCAATATTTTTCTTTAAAATTTGTTCCAAAATCTTATTAGTACTTTCAACTTGTCCATTAGATTGCGGATAATACGGTTTGGAAAATAAATGTTGTATGTTAAACATTTCAAGAAATTTCTTGACTTCGTTATTCTTAAATGGGGTTCCATTGTCTGTAATGATTGCAGAAGGAAGTCCAAAGTGAGCAATTATGTGTTCCACTATGAAATGATAAATTACTCCAGCTTTTGTAGATCTAATAGGAATAGCTTCTACCCATTTTTTGAAATAGTCTATTGGGGTGATAAACATATGTCCAACAACAGAGGGAGGTGAAATTTTTCCAATAAGATCAATCCAAAAACTGAAAAATGGCCAAATGAGAACTTGGACAAGGAGCTAAAAAGTTGGAGCATGGATCAAATTGCTATGTTCTTGACATTTGTAACATCGTTTAATGTAAGTGAAGCAGTCCTTCTCCATATGTCTCCAATAATAACGCATATGGATAAGTTTTTTCACTAACGATCGTCCTCCAAAATGAGCTCCATGGGCACTAGCATGAGCCTGTTCAAGTGCTATAGGGATTTCAGAATCCTTAAGACACCGTAGTAAGAGACCATTAAAGGATCATCTATACAATACATCGGCAAGGATCACATATTTAGCTGCTAGTTTGGGTAAACAATTTCGAATGTTTGTCATTGTGGGCTCGAGAATAGTACCACCTTTTAAATAATGGTAATTTGTATCATACCATTCGCACGAGTCATCTTGAGTTATTGTTAAAATTTCTTCTAATCGAGTATCGATCGAAGGTTTCATGATGGGATGAATATGAAAGGTGAAGTCTATTGAAGGATCGTGTGGGGATATAAGAGAGGTTGCACTTGCCATTACATCTACATGATGTTTATTGTCTTTTCATGGGATGTTATCAATGGTGAATGATTAGAACTTCTCTAACAGTTTCATTGTAAGATCCTTGCATTTTGATAACTTTTCATGTTTAGCTTGATATGTTCCATTAATTTGTTTGATTACTAATTGTGAATCACCAAATATTTTGATATTTTTAGCATCCATTGTTAAAGCAGCTTGCAAACCTGTGATTAATGCCTCATACTTAGCTACATTATTTGTACATAGGAAATTTAATCGATAGGACAAGCGAATAGGCTTTTCGTCAGGTGGAATTAATACCACTCCAAAACCAAAACCTATTCTACACTTAGATCCATTGAAATACAATTCCCATGTTTTAATATCAATGGTCAAGGCATTATCATTAGGAAAGGAGTCATGATTAGGTAAAGCGAGAGGAGAAGGAGCATTGGCTAAGTGATCAGTTAAGGCTTTTCCTTTGATTGCTTTTTGTGAAACAAATTTAAGGTAAAACTCAGTTAACAACATTACCCACTTAGCTAAGCATTTGGAAAGGTCTGTTTTCTTAAAAAGATGTTTGAGGGGATCATATTTTGTCATGACTTCTATTTTAGCATTTAGTAAATAATGTCACAATTTACTAGTAGCAAATACAAGAGATAAGCATTGTTTTTCAATTGGTGAGTACCGAGTTTCATAATCAAGTAAGGTTCGATTGATGTAATAAACATGATTTTCTTTTCCATGATTTTTTTGTTGAGCTAAAAATGTTGCAAGAGCATGGGTTGATGTTGTTATGTACAAGATAAATGGTTTGTTTGGTACAACGGGTTGTAAAATAGGTGGGGTTGCAAGGTATTCCTTTAAACTCTCAAAATTATTTTACAATCCTCATCCCAATCAAAAGGTACACACTTTTTAAGATGTGTGAATGGTAATGAGTGATCGACTTAAAGATGCAATGAAACAATGGATAGCTTGAATTCGGCCTTGTAATGTTCGCAATTGAGAAATGTTCCTAGGAGGTGGCATGTTAATAATTGCATTGATTTTCTTTCTGTCCACCTCAATGCCTCTATGAGATGTGACAAACCCCAAAAGTTTACCACTATCTATGCCAAAGACACTTTTTGGGATTTAATCACATATTATATTTACGTATTTGTTCAAAGATTTTTTGAAGAACATTTACATTATCTTGTCTTGTTAAGGATTTAGCAAGGATATCGTCAACATAATCTTCCAATTTTTTTTTGATATAATCGTGAAAGGACAATTTCATTGCTTGTTGATAAGTTGTGTCAACATTCTTTAAACCAAAGGGCATCACAACCCAACAAAACTTTCCCCAAATAGTTGTAAAGGCATTTTTGTATTGATCCTGAGGATTAAAATGGATTTGATTGTAACTAGAAAATCCATCTATGAATGACAACAAAGAATGTCCAGCAGTTGAATCTACAATCATGTCAATGTTAGGAAACATAAAGTCATCTTTTAAAGAAGCTTTATTCAAGTCACAAAAATTTGTACATATCCTAATACGATTATCGGGTTTAGCAACTGCAACAATGTTTGAGATCCAAGGAGAATAATCAATAGGTCAAATGAATCTTGCATCAAGGAGTTTTTCAAGCTCTACTTTAACATGCAAGTCTATGTTAGGGTTCATTTTTCTTATCTTTTGACCAACACATTTAGCATTTTCAACAAGAACAATGTTGTGTGTCACAATTTTCAGGTCAATTCCTAGAATATTAGAATATTTCCAAGAAAAAATATCAAGAATATCATGAAGTAAAGTTGTATTGTCCTCTCATTCTTCATCGTCAAGGCACTTCCCAATCTTAATAACTTTTTCTTTATCATCAATGTCCATTGGCACATCAATTATATCTCCTAAAGGGATTGCATTAGTTTTAGGAACTTCAAAATCATATGGTTCTTCAGTGATATCACTTTCTTTTTGCTTGGTTATGATCATAGCACAAGCAGTTCGTTTCATGGAAGCAAGAGAGGATGTATTATCATAAAATCCTTAGATTTGTTTTAGAGTTTCATCCCTATCAACATACTACCATGATTGTGGTGAATTCTTATTAAGCACTTTAGGATGTTTGATTGTGAGTTTATGTTTTGGTTGACATGTAATAATGTTGACATTCAAATATGCTCGTTGAGTAGCTTTTGTCATCTTAGAAAAAGAATAGCCTAATCTAGTTTTTGTCTCTTGCGTATTAGGTTTGATAGGAACACAAATACCATGTTCATGTTTTTCACACCCTTTTCTAGTATACCCTAATTGCTTTACAATTTCATAGCCTTTTCCATAGATTCTTTCCATTTCATTCAAATTAGGTGGAGATTGATAATCTATCTCATCAAAATTTGTTGTGTATGTTGCATTTTCTTCCAAAGTAGAAGAGATAGATGTTTGAGATCATTGTTCAGAATTTTGAGTTGACATGATGGTTGGTTGTTCTTGATTCTCATCTTTCTTTTGTGTGGTTATGTATTTGCTTATAAATGAAGCTATGAATTCTAAGGATCCCCAATCATCACCAAATAATTTAGCTACCGACTCCTCATAATTGTGTTCACTTTCAAGAGGGTCTATATTGGATGTTGGAATTAATTTTTTTAGAGGAATTATAGCTCCTTTTTCAAGGTGCAAGCAACATTCAGGCTCGAGGTAAATTTCAACTTGATAGATGTGATTGTTATAGACATATTTCATGACACAATGAAGGGTCGAAAGCACTGCATTCATCTCATGAATCCATGGTCTATCTTAAAGAAGATGAATAGGAGTTTGCAAAGTAGTCATTCCAACCTTAATAGGTAAAGTGATTATACCGAGCGGCTTTTTTTGTGTGTTGTGAAATCCTCAAATGGGTATGGAATCAAGTATTATTTGTGACTTGTTAACACACAATCTATCAAGGATATTTACACTACAGACATTAAGGGTAGAACAATTATCAATAAGGGTTCTTTTGATACCTATGCGATTGAATTGAGCAATTATCATAAAGGGTTCATTTTGTTTTTGCAACTCTAAAGGAGGGATATCATGTTGATGGAAAGTAATTTCTAGATTAATTTGATTCATTCTATGGATTAAAGTTGCCACATCATTTAGAGTTGTACTAGGAGGAACTATAATTTGTTGTAGGGATATTTGAAGAATAGTGTGGTAATTTGGTGAGTTCTGAAGTAAATCCCAAAGGGAAATCTTTGCAAGAGAATTCTTTAATTGTTCAAAAAGATCATACTCTTTGGTGTGTGGGGGGAAGCGAGGAGCACTAGAAGGATTGGGTAAAGGTAAAGAGGGTGGGGTTGGTTGCGGTGGTTACGGTGGTTGTAGTGGTTGCGGATTGTTTTAGGTATTGTATGTATGAGCAATAGTAACATTACTTAATTGCTACAACACATTGGTTTTAGGTGGGTAAAGAGTGTACTCAAGTTTATTGGAAGGATGAAGTTTATGTGAAGGTGGGTAAAGAATGAGTTGAGGTTGAATCACATTAACATACTTAGTTTTAAATTTTTCACAACAAACCTTAGCAGATGACTTGAGTGAGAGGAAATCCTAGAGGGGTTCATTTAAAAAATCAAAACCATCACAACTAAAAGGCTTGAGGGGTAAGTTATCATCAATTCATTTAAGTTATTCAACATTAAAGGTGTTAACATTCATTATTGTTGGTTTTTCACAACAAACCTTAGTGGATGAATTATGTGAGATGAAGTCCTGAAGGGATTCATCTAACAGGTCAAAGTCATCACAACCAAAAGGTTTTAGGGATACATTATCGTTAAGTGGTAAAGGTTTCTCATTGCAAGTGTTAGAGGATGAAGTGATTTTAAAAGGAAGTCCTGAAGAACTTCATCTAACTTGTCAACATCATCACAACTAAGGGGCTTGGATGAGATGTTGTTTCTAACTCGAATCATTTGTTTGTAAGGTTGTTTTGATATTTCTATTTTTGTGTTTTTATGTATATCAATGAATCTGATCTAAAAGAACTAAGAATGAATACTGATTTTTTTTTGCAAAAATCTAAGACTATCCATAAATACCATTAAAGAAAATGATGCTTATGCTAATGAAATAGAAGATAACTGAACTATGACATAAAAGAAACTAAAAGAAACATAAATGTGCAAAGCAATAAACTGAATTCTAGAAACTCTAATTCAAAAATTGTAGTGGGACTTATTCACCCAAGGTGGCGAATGATTCCCAACGGAGGTACTCTTAGGTTTATTCTTTTTTTTTTTACTTTTTGAATTTTGTTAGGTCTGTACAATGCAGATAAAGATTGAAAGTGTAGAATTTTGGAATGAACCTTAAATGATACTTTTACTAATGCAACGTTAAGAAATCCTAGGATGCAAAAGCAATGCAAAATACAATCTAATTAAGTCCTAGGATGCAAATATAAATGCAAATCAAAATGATATGATGTTTAATATACAGTTTCATCAAAATGAACCATAGTTTTTTGGGAATGAGGTTTATAGGCTACTCTTGCACTCTTAGGATGTTTCACCTAAAAGGAGAGAGATAAACCTCACTTAAAATCAATGTGGATTACTCAATCTAATGTATGTATGACATAATTAAGACTAAATGAGATTATCTAAATGCAACTAAGTGATGTAATTGACTAATTATGAATGCAAAACCTAAGATATATGCAATGTTTAAAAACATGGTGATGTTTGCAAAAAGTCCAAAAGGATGAATGAAAATGCAAATTTAACTAAACAGAAAGTTGTATTTTAGAATATGTACATCTGTAATGTTGAAAATGACTAGAAAGTAATCTGGAATTTTGGAAATTCTGACTTTTGAGCTGACTGGAACTCATTCACCACCCCGGGTGAATCAGTCTCAGGTCAGGGTTTTTCTGCCCCAAAACTGTTTTCTAAACACTAGGTGTTGGGATTTGCATCTAACTCAAAAATTCACCTTAGTAGGGACTCATTTGCCAAGCATGATGAATTAGTCCACTTTCAAATTTCTGTGATTTCAATTTTTTGTTCTGCACCTTGACACCTATACAACACTTTCTTACGAAAGCCTAAATCAAGATTTCAGAAAATTCTTGCAAAATAGCTTAAATTTGTTTGTCTAATGGGGGGTTTTCCTTGGTCAAACCCCTACTTGGGTAATTAAACCTTAAATAGAGAAAAATATGCATAAATCCCTAGCCTTAGGTGTGTTAAAGACTAGGAAAGTCTAAAGTATGTCAAAAACCCTATTCTATTGTGCTAGAATAAGAAATGAAAATGTGATTTGATTGATGCAAGACCTCAACCCTAGAAATTACACAACACATCAAAAATGGAGATAAAATGACATGCAAATGGAATGCAAACCTTAATTTGAAGATAGAGAAGAAATGGAAGATGGAATCACTTTGAAAATAAGTCTTTAGGTGTGATTTGATGCCTAGTTGCATCTCCTCAACCAATATTTCTCCATGATTCACCGTAGGCATCCATCATCAACCCTTTGCAATGTTGAATCGTGATAAAAGAGTGAGCTTCAAGACCTACAAAAACCCCTAGTTTGCTGCCCTAAAAGTTCAACTTTGCTAATGAAACTTGTTGTAGAAGACTTGACTTTAAAATTTGCTTTTGTGAAATGACTAAAAGATGTGTAAAATGACTTAAAATGAGTATTTATAAGCAACAACACCTAATTTTTCCACTATTTAGAACTAAGAGGCTGACATTCACTAAAAAATTAAGTTGAATTAATTGAATTCCCCGTCAAAATTGAATTTTCCTTGAAAGCGACTCATTTTCCACCCTTGGTGAATGGGTCCCACTAGAGGGAACTCATTCACCCAATGTGGAAAATGGGTCCCACCAGTGGTTTTTGAAGGTGGGTTTTCAGGATATGGATGAATTGAATGTTGTTTGTCAGGATTTAAGTAATTTCTCAAGTGAAACAAGCCTCTAGATAAAAAAAATAATGGGTCTTAAGGGCCTATCAATGTTGTTTTGAAGAATGAATAGCGTAGGGGTACTCAAAAGTAGGTCCAATTAAGTGTGAAATTGTCTCTTTTCTCAAGAGTGTCCAATTTTCTACGCCACAAGTCCATACTCTCTTTTTCATTTTATATTGACATGTATGTTTGTATATGTTTGTTTTTTGTTGTATTTCATACATGCTTTTCCTTTGTGCCTATCTTGGTTTACCATGGGATCTTAGATCCTTGGGTCTTGATCACCCTCCTTGATCCATAATCATCCCATTTCTTCAACATGTGTACATTTGAACCCCTTTTAATCCATATTTCTCTACTTTAGTGTGATTATTAGAGCAAGTTAACTCTCACTAAAGTGACAGCTAAATGTAGTGTAGAAAATTATCATCTTAAATTTTTTCACACTACATTTTGGCCCCCTAAATTAACGAGCCTAATTAAGTCACTAATTTCAAAAATTATGCATGTCAAAGCATATAATTACCATTTTTTGAAGGTTTGCAAGCATTGAATATATATAAATAATTAATGTTATGATCCTAACTCTTAATATTCTAGCAAATAGGGCTAGGACCCATATCCCATGTCATATGGGTCCCTATATCTTGTCAAGGACCAATTTTTAATATGTTGGTGGAATTTTCACATTTAGAAATTTCAAATTTTAATTGTCAACCATTTAAATTTGACTTTTTGAGAAATTAGAACAAACACATATAAATAACTAGTTATTTTATCATTTCAAATCTATCTAGCAATAACACTCATTCAAGAGAAAATAATATTGTCAATATAATTTCAAGAGAAGAATTTCAAAGCTTCATTACAACAATTCCTAATCCAATATCATGTCAAATTTTATGTGTGTTCAGGGTATGTGCAGGATCATGGTATGCCAAAAAGTGGCAATATTTGTAGGGTATGTGGCTGACGACTTTTTTTTCACCCAAAATTAATAAAACGAAAAGGGTTTTTAGAGGAGATTCTCAGCTTTCCAAAAATATAAATTATGATTTAATTTGAATTTAACAAATAATTATTATTCATTTTCTATTAGAATTACTTAATTAAAGTCCCGATCGATAGGCTGATTGAAAAACATCTATAACTTTCAACGGTATCATATTTTTTGAATCCAAAACATGAGTCACATTCTATGCTTTACATACTATAGGATTAAAAAACAAAATTAAATTTCATGAATTTTTGACCAAGTTATGGTGGTCGAAGGAGCGAAGTTTTACATTTTCTAAAAGTTGTAATAAAAATTCATAATTAATTATTTACTTGGAAAAATTTACAAAAAAATATGCATCACATCCGACATGAGTCCTCTATTTATATATAAAATCTTACAAAAAAATATTATCATTTTATTATGGTTAGGGTGGTAATAGACACCTACTTCTTATTTTTTCCCGAAATTTAAGTACTACTACATTGAAATTTCAAATTTTCACCAAATAGATTTATTTATTTTTAAATAAACCTAGTATTTTAGAAACTACATTCAATTTTCTACAAATTCTATTCTTACATATTTTTGAAATAATATAGATAACTTATTCAAATATTTACGTCAAGTTGCCTAACACTGATTTTTCCGAAATTTTTGCCACTTAAGGGCTTGTTTGGCATACCATGATCCTGCACATGCCCTTCATGTTATTGTTGTGTGAGGGATAACATTGTTGTAGGCCTCCAAGCATTCAAGAATTCAAGAAAATATATCAAGAAACATCCAATATCATTGAGGTGATGTGTATGAATTCAGTCCTTCAAGAAAGCCATTGAAGGGTGGTGAGTTGTAGCATTTGTTCATTCATCATTTCCTTCCTTTCCCTTACCGGTTTATCATTGACATTGCCATCATGGAAGTAGATACACTTACATAGGGTTTGACTAAGGCAAGCCCCTAAATGGCCCAACATTTCCTCCCTCTTTAAGTGTGCAGGTTACAAGTTTGAAGAGGATTGAATGGATCTTGAAGGAGAATTCTCCATTGTTGCATTTGTTGTCATATCTCTTGTCAAGCCACATAAAATCACCTACAAAATTTACTAACGACATTCTAAGCACTTTGCAACCAGGAAATAGAAGGTAAAATCCATTATTAAAGGATTGAGAATTAGTTCCAGGATCTCCTATTAGGGATCCATACACCCCTAGATGATTATGTCCCTCTACACTTGCTAGATGCATTTCGTGACATATACGCATTAGTTTGCAGTTCCCAAGTCCACATGCAAGTTATGATTTTAGTTTGTGTATTTTCCTAGTTATTGTATTTTTCATATTAGGTCATTTAGCTTAATTAGATTAATCATTATAAATCATTTCCAATTCATCCTCAAGGCCATAAGAAAGTGGATCCAAATTTGATTAGCTCACTTGATTTGGTAGAAAGTCAATATATTCACCTTGTTGACCCACCTTCTAATCCAATAGAGAAGAAGGATCCTAAGCAACCCTAAGTTTAAACCCTAAACATAAAGGGGTCCCCCTTTTTCTAAGTTTCAAGGTAAATTTTGAGGGAACTGAAAATTAAGCAATAGGAAAATGAATTTAATATTATTTTTTCCATTTTGGAAAATAGAAAAATATAAATAGGAAAATGAGATTTGCATTTTCATTATGTAATTTTGGAGAAGAAATGGAGAGATGAGAAAAACCCTTTTTTGGGAGAAATTCAATCTTTTTATTAGAAGTGTTTGAAAAGGGAATTTGAAGAGGTTAGATTCATTGGATTAGGAATTGGGAATGGGGTGTGTTTGCCAAATATCTAATTCCTTTTTTGGTGTGTGGTTATTCTACATTGGAAAATTTAAAATCAATTAAGGTATTTTTATTTGTTTATTTGAAATAGTTAATTTTTTATTAAATTGAGTATTGGAATAGGATTAAGGGATTGTATAAACCTCCCAACAAAAATAATTTTGTAAAATATCATGCTTATTTTTTAGTTTTGTGAAAATTTTGAGAATTTTCATTTAGACAAGGTTATAATGCCCATTTTTTACGAAATATGTAAAACATGAATTTTATAGCTTAGAATGGGTGTTGGGAACGTTTAGCATAAAATGGTATTGAAATTTTAATTTTTGAATAAATTTTAGTAGAGTTTGAAGAAATTTTTCTAGCTTTTATTCTTTTGAAAAATAAGAAAATCTGAATATTTTATATAAAATATGATTTTGAATGTTTGAACAAAAGTGTACTTTTTGAAATATTGAAACAGATGTTATGAAAATATATTGTGAAATTTGGATGAAAATGGAAATTGTGTTTTATTTTCCATGCCACAATCTTTGGTTAGTGTGAAGAGCCTAGGAATAAGGTACTAGTGAGGGTATGGGAGTGGTTCCCAATGTGTCCCTAACCCAAAGTAGCAAGTAGGATGACCACAGGTGGGAAGTCATCTAATCAAGTGATAATTAGTGAAACATGAGTGATTATGAAGAAATATAATGGATGCCCTTCTCATGCCTTGAGTGTTTGTTAGGCCAAGGATGTTTGTGAAGACTATCTAGCTCAGGGAGCTTAGGTCTTGTAAGGTCAACTACTCTCATTTGTATAACATATATACTAGAATCCACATGTTTCATATGAGTGAGCACCATGATGATACTCCCTACTAACTCTCTAGTGTCTTACCCTGGTATCTTGTGTGTTTATGATCTATCATTGGTGACTTGGACCTATGATGATCCTTATGCTATCCTAGATGTGAGTTGTCCCATAAAGATTATATAATGTGGCATTGGTGAGTTTTCCCAATATGGATTTGTGATGTAACGTTGGTGAGTTTTTCCAATGCTGGATTATGATATTTCATTTGTGTTTATACCAAATGAGAAAATTTATTCAATCTTACTTGTATTTTATCCATTTTTGATATTAGATGAGTCCTTTATGTGACATGTATTTTGTGTGTATTATTCATGTATGGAATGTGTAATCCATCTCCCATTATGTTTGGCATGAGTGTTGTGCTTGTGGCCCATATGACTATATGCTAGCATGATGGGAGTGGATCCTTTTTGTTCCATGAGGTTGGGTGTTATGGAAACCACTATTGGATATTGAAGGATCATGGTGGAGTTGATGATGACTCCCATTTCATAAATGTTTTCATATTTATTTCATCTTCCTTCATTTTATTTATTGATGTAATTATAACTTTTATTGAAGAACCTTTGAGTCCTCTTTTAATTGTAATATATTATTGGACCTCTCTTCTTGAGATGGATTGTACTCTGTAGATAATGGATAGGGTAATTATTTGTAGTTATGTGACTTAGTGTTGAGATTGAGCACTATCATATTATGTATGCTCATTTCTATGCATTATAATGTTAAAAATAAAGTTAGGTGCATTTTTTGGGATTAAAATGAATGTAAAAATGTTTCATTTTGGTTTAAGAAGAATGTAAGTGTCTTGGAGTAGTCTTGGACGATGTTGTGAAGTAGGTATACAACTATTTCTCCGTCAACTATAAAATTCAAGTATCTTGTAACTACAAATGCATGGAAGTGATGTGATTATAGAGACCATGCTAAAATATTGGCATATTATAGAAAATTATAAGGATATGTTGTAATAGTCAAAGAGAAATTATTATTCCTAATCATATCACTTATTGTGTTTAGAAAAATAAAATTGATGTATAATATTTTTCTTTTATCTAGACATCATTGAAGATAAGTAGGTATTGATGGAGAATTTTGATACCATTTAGAATCTTACTATTTTTTTGATCAAGCTAGAGACTATTGAGATATTATCTGATCATAGGAAAGAAATAGGGATTACTCCCTATCTCTCTAATATATGTTTCAATGGCCTCCATATGTAATGTAAACAAGAAGTGGGAGATTGTTAATTAGGTGATATGATTCTTACTGAAATAATTATCTCACTACTAGTCTATGATGGGGTTACGAACATTTTATTTGACCTCAATTTGAAGCTATTAATGAGAGCATCTAGGGGAGAGGACCCAATACCTAAGCTTGTTCTAATAGTTGTTATAATATTTGTTGATTTAATACCTAATAATTTTAACAATATTGAGCCAATTGTTGTGACATTAAATTTGAATGTGTTGATGATGACTACTCATAATTGAATTAAATATATTCCTTAGATCTAAAAAAACAACAAATCATATGATGCCACATCAACACACCAACAAAACATGACTTCGTGTGCACAACCATCAGTCAATTTTTTTGGCCATTTTTGACACCTAAACAAAAAGCATTATGTGGCATCATATTTGGTGATGTGGCTCTGAAACCTTAGTTATAAGAAGGGAAATTTCCAAGTAATTTTCTGTAAGAAATTGGGAGTGATTTAAAATTTTCATGTAATATTTTTGGAAGCGTGAAGTTAGGGTGCTCAACTATTAGGTTCTCTCCCCTATTGACCCATTATTGGCTCCCTAAATAGATGGAATACACCCTATATTGTGTTCCAAAATTTTAGGGAAATAAATCTCAAAATGGGGCATTAGAATTTGCATATGCTTGGTTTCATCAATCTACTAATTGTTTCTTGTAAGCTTTAACCCTATAGAAAAAAAAACATAAATTTATAACTTATAAAATAAATACCAATAGGTGTTTCATGTTGTTAGAGAAGAACTAGAGGATGGGGAAAAGCTTATTGCATAATATTTTTTTCAAATGACTAGTAATGGTTTTGCATCTGAGGGTTTTTTTTAACTATTTCCAAGGGAAAAAATGATATCATTCTGCATATGTTGTTATGTTGCATTTATTTTCTATATTTTGTTAGTACTATTTCTTCTATTCATTATTAACATTTATTTTCCTTTCACAAGAAACTAAATTAGGGGATTTGGTAAGAAACTAACTTTTTAAGGAATTTCTTAAACATTGTAATGGCATAAGGTGCATGTAATATGTATATAGGAATTTAAGCATGGGATTAGAACTTAAAGGAAAATACTTAAGATTTTAGGCTCACAACAAAAGACCAATCTAAAGCCTTTGGTGATGAACTATTTTTTGAAGGATTTTGTATTCTAGAAAGGGAAGCGAAGTGTGTTAGCTAGACAACCAATGCATATGGGTGTCAAATTGTTAGATTACAACTCAAAAAAAATAAATTGAAACTTGGGGTCCACACCAAAGACCAAACCCGAGCCTTTGGTAAGAAACTCAATTTTTAAATACTTTGTATCGTACCTATTAGATTAAAGCATTGAAAGTACATGCCAAACTTAAGCAATGTGCCATAAAAATTTTTAAAGGGGAGGATCCGGTCGATTAAAATCAATAAAATTCTAGTAACTATATTATTTGCTAATTATACCATCTAAATTAATAATGAAATGGATATTATTACTAAAGAAAAAGATAAGAGATCGTGATATGTTTCCTACCTTCCATCAATATTTCATATCATATTGTAAAATATACTTTGAATATATAGTTAATAAACTAGTATGGCCTCATCGAACGAACTTTCAACAACTATACAACAAATAGAGTTCATAGCTATTCTAAATTTACATAAACTTCAATTTAATATCTCTTCTTGTTTGAACAAATGTAGTTATTTTATTGCTTTACTTATTTAATATATATAATTTTTATTATCTAAAATGTAAAACATAATCCATTTATAACGGTGGGAAAACATCCCAAATTAAACATCAAATTTCATTGCAAATAGAACAAATTCATGATATGATAACTAGGATATAAAATAATTGATTTTGATTGTTTTATATTATACAATCTCAGTTATCTATAAAGAACAAATTTAATAAAAGACATTAATTTTTTACTTCACTCAAATTAAAATTGAAACTATTATTAAAATCATCAAATAGTCAAAAAGAATAACGAGACATCAAATAAAATCTAATATAAAAAGTAAAGAAAAGGTATCTAATACAAAAAATAAAGACAAGGTATCTATTGCATCTCTAAGTAATACAAAAAGAAAATAACTAAAATATATAAAGAAAAAGAGAGGGAGAGAGAGAGGGCAATCTTCTTTGGTTGATAAATGATATACAAGTCTAGTTAGTCAAAATTTTCTGTTGTAGCACAAAATATTTAGATACAATATCTTATGGGTTTGGTCACTTTATACAACTTATTATAAGAAATATATTTAAAAAAAAAAAAACCCTTTATTACTAGGTTTAGTGTATAAATACATATGAAATGTATATTTTAAGTCTCTAAGAAATCGATTATCTTGATATTAGCAAAGACTTCCATTTATTGCTCCTCTCTCAAAGAATATTTAAACATGTAAACTTTGGGTGACCCAATTTGGATAGGGTAGATAGGGCCAGTTATAATAGACCATCATGAATTGGGAGAAAGTTTAGATCACGACTGAAAGCGACCCAACTTTAGGAGATAGGGCAGAGAGGGCCCAACTATGGTTTGATTCTTTCCAACTTTTCGACAACATTAAAAGAACTGATTTCGACTATAATCAAAATAAGAAAATTAGAGTAACTTACTGATTGGTGTCCCTTTTACTTCGGGAATAGTGTGTAGATTCTCTTAGTAGAAAACGAAGAGTACCAACCAGGCCTATAAAATGGTTCTCTCTAGAAACAAACTTGTTTTCTTAATTTTCTCCACAACTGCAAGATGGTGGTGAAGCTTCTAACAATGTTGAAGAATGGAGCACAATAGATATCAAAGATACCACTCAAATTTTGAATACCGACAAATACGATCATTTGAAATTTCACATCACTCCAAGCGTGGAAAAGGAGCACGCTGCTAATTCTCTGGTTGACATGAACGGTGATGTTATAGTTAACAAAGTTTTTTTTGAAGGGTTTATTAAAAACATTGAACTAATAATCTTTTTGAAACAAGTCACACATTTAAATGTTGTTTAAACAGACAATAAGCTCATGTACGAAAGGTGATTGATTAAAACCAGCCACAACTGCGTTCACAAATGTGCAACTTATTTCTCTTTAAAGCAAAGACTCAACTATCATATATGCTCCTAGACGCACCCTAGAATAGCGAGCACTTCCCGGATCCCAGTGATCTCTAAACCAGAAACTAGTGGCCTGAGTCCCTAGCTTACTAGTCCACCTTATATATCTAAACTCTTCTTTTCAGGCAATGGCCATGGTAGATACCCAGGCACACAGTAAAATCTAAACCTTTGAAAAGCTTGTATCCCTTTCATTGACACATCATATCTCCGTAATGCAAATTTCAATCTCCCCCAGCTTTCTGACTTCAATTTCTTTTCCTCGGTGCTCTTCTCATTCCACAAGACTTGACGTTGCTTGGCTAAAGAATCCACCTGCTCTTTCAGTTCTGCTTGCAGCTTCTCAATTCTATCCAATTGCTCTTGCAGCTTCCCAATTCTATCCAATTGCTCTTTCATTTCTACCTTCTGGGAACCCACCTGTTCTTTCATTTCTTCTTCGAGGGCATCTGGTTCAGTTTTTAATGTTTTCTCTGAACTGATCTCTTCTTCAGCCAGAACTTCCTTCAATTTCTTTTTTTCATCGCTGTTGCTAGTTTCAGAATAATTTCTAGCATCAGAGACATCTGCCTGTAGCTCCGTCGGTGCAATCAGCTGATCTGTAGAAATTTCTAATTTCGATGCTTCCAAGTTGCTACTTACAAGATCCTCTTTGTTCTTTTCACTTTTATCGTCTGCAATAATCCACCTTTCATTTACTATAAAATGATGCACAATAGTTCGTAATGAAGGTTGTTCTTCTTGAAGAGCACGAAGTCTGTCCCAGTTCTGCACAAAAACGGTGATAACATATATTACGCTAAGGACATGTACCTACATATACACACAATTCGACACGAAATATAGTTTTGTAAGAAAGAGGACAGATGTATACACCTCTATAATGATACTTATATTCTCCTCCCACTCCCAACATATAAATATCCACGTAATCAACTGAACCTGCCACCCATCCAAATGCTTGGCTTCATTATTTATCAAAAAGATATTCCATACCAGTCGATGGTAGTTCAGCATACGCTTCCACTCTCGGGGCAATTTTCGGAAATCTGTAGACATTTTCTGAAAATAATCAAATACAATTTGCTCTCCTTTACTGTACGTCATGAACAGCAGCTGTTTTATAGGAATTAAGCCACTCAAACTCTGGTCACCTGAATCAAAACATTGCATATTGAGCCTGGCGTATAAAATTTAGCAAAACTAAAGAGAGCATCATAAGTTATCCATATTATTAGCTAGTAATTCAATTTGTAGTTTGGTCATGGCTATTATCACCTTCACCTCCATTTGCTTCTTGAAGTGCTTCTATTTCAGGATTTGTTTGAACAGGACTGGTTTGTTGTGAGTTACTGCCATCTATCAATAAATTGAAAAGCCTTGTTGGTAGTAGATAATAAAAATAAAAAATTTCTAATGTCCTTAAATATTGCCTATGTCATAATCATATTTGTGCTGAACATTTCCTTTCGTTTGAAACCATAAACCGGATGTGAAATGTACAGATTAAAATTAGAATTGCAATGCCGTATTAATATGAAGGATATTGTGAATATGTATAGTGATAATTACTTATTTCACCTGCATTCCGCATATCTATCGCAATATCTTCTGTATTAGTTGCTTGTGTTCCTGATAGAGATTCTCCTGTGTCTGCTAAAGTACTACCTTCTAGTAGAAACAACAGTGTCTATCAGATGCTCCAATCCAGCGTAAAAATAAAACTTCTTTTAAAATTTATTTTTGTTTCATCATAACGTAAATCTTACCTGGTACGTGAGTCATCTCGTCAATTATTTGCGTAAAATTAGGTTCATATCCAACTGACCGTTCGAATGGAGAAAATAAATCATTGTATTTTTTATCTATTTCTGGTACAGAATCATCTTCTGCAACTACTTCTGATTCTGAATGGCCTTCTTTACTTTGATTTTGGGACACTCCCAAGTGTCGATCCAGAAAATTCTTTGATTGCTCTTCACTAGGGTCAGGGAGGTCTAATGGCAGTTGTATTATTTTTTGTAAATACTTATTTGCCAACAGCCTGCTTTTACTCGAGGATTTATCTCCATATTTTCTCATTATAGCCCGTTGGATTAAGGTTTTATCCATTCCTAGAACGACATTGATTTTACAGACAGCTAATACAAGATTAATAGCCGATAAAACCTGCATGGCATTGAAAACTGTTTAAGCACAATTTCAGTTGCATATGCAGTTAAAAAATTTGGATTGAAAAAAACTTCTAAATTTACCTGAAGAATAACAGATTCTTGACACCTGTCAAGATCATCAACAAACACAACTGTTCTTAAATCAGCACTTGGTATCGAACTGGCCAAGATCTCTCCACGGTAGTTAGAAGGTAACAATGAAGTAATACAGGACCGTGTTACGAAATTCCATATGTAGGAAGCAGCAGTGCACAGGGAATATGGTTTTTTGCTAATTTCCTCTTTCAAGAAAGTGATATCAGATATCACCCGTTCTTGATAACCAAGCTTTTCGTCGTGGTCTGGAAATTTTATATAATTCATCAGTTGAACACTCACAGGATTTATGGTGCTCATCGCTTTCTTTACCAGAGTCCAGACCATAATAACTACAGTCAGAGGAAAAGATGCATATTTTAGCTCCGCTGATTCTTTGATCTTATATGTATCTAGCAGAAGCCATACCATCCAAGTAAATGAGACGGCCAATAGAATCGCAATGATGCATGGAAAGATAATCTCAATCCAGATAATTGGTTTCTGCTTTCTCCAAGTATTTCTCAAACATGTGCTCAACCATTGGGCCTCTGTCATTATTCCTTCCATTTCTTTTGTGATTTCCACGGCCATGCCCGCCAATGCTTCTGATTCATTCCTGTATTTCCATGCATTATATTGGACAGTTAAAATAGCAGGCACATTTCCCTCTGTTGAAGAATCAATTTCTGACTCTGATTGTTGATCATTTGATTTTAACTGAGAACATAACATAGGAAACCATGAGACAAAAATATGAAGTTCAGAGCAAAATTAATATTTAAAAAAATAAAGTTTTAAATCTTCATAAAGAACAAAACAAAACAAGGAAACTGATGATAATGTCAAATACAATGAGTCTAAGAGAGGTACCATGTAACTGCTTCCCATAGCAGCTAGCAATTTATATAAACGATGATGTTTAGCCTCGTACTTGTTTAAAAACTCACAAAGTAAGTCTTCTGCCTGCTCAACAAGCAACCACATTTAACATTGAGTTAGGTAGAGATGGTGAGAAACGAAAACATTATTATGTTCAAGATCACAATTTTACCTTTCCGTTTGTGGCCTTTTTTTCATTTTTAATATTAACCCACCATTTAATGATCTTGTTCGTCAGAGTGCAAAATAAGTTCTTTTCTAAGCTTTTGTCATTGTTGAGTGAGTCCACCGTTTGCTTGATTTCATGGTACTTTTTTTTGCCCTTTTCTGATAGTTCCAAAATTGGAATGCCCGGAAAACTCGAACTTGTCATTTTGGATGGCATTAATGCCAGTTGTGCAGCTATCTTCAACAAAATGCCCTCTGTCTGTATTGAACGAAAGTGAACTAAACTTTAGTCTAAACATATAGAAGATTTGACTAAGTGGATGAAGAAAATTATAAATATGATTTACAATTTACCTGTATCATCAGGCTCGATTTTCCCATACCCCAACTACCAGAGATACCCACTGTAATAGGAGGTTTTAAATAAGGGTTCAAAAGCAACGCAGCAAGACCATTTGCAAAGTCAATTCTTCCTGTAAAATTAGAAATAACTAGTTGGCTAAGTTCTGAAAAGATTATAGTATTCTTTCTGCTTTAAAAAAGAAAACTGATTATATTTTACCCAGATTGTCAGATGTGGTTGGTTGATCATTTCCCTGTTCTGCAATGCTTTGAATTTGATAGCAAACTGCAGACAACCAAGCGCACAATCATAACAAAATATTTGGTGTCATATATAACTATATAGAAGTCGTAAATGTTAGTTTATTGGAATACCTGTGACAGCATTATCTTTCTCTTTAGGTTTTAAACTGGTTAACCATTTTTGGTCCTGGATGTCCCCAATTTGAGCACCCCTTGTAAGCAATTCTTTGGTCATCTCAACATCACCCAGACATGCAGCTGTCCTTAACAAATTGTTTTCCTTCCCTACATTTTCACTGATATCTTTCTTTTGTTCTATAAGAACTTTCTTCAGATTACTATCGCCTAGATGTTCGTCTGCAGTGCCTAACCCTGCAGCAGAGGCCCACAGCAAAAGCAATTTCTTTTCATGGGATCCACACTTTTTAAACAGCAACTCAACAACTGCTATTGCTCGGTCTTCAGATTTGTTCTGCACAGCACAATGAAGTGCCGTTTGCCCGTTACTATCTCTTTCCAGAAGTGGGTGAGCTCCCCAATGCAACAAAACTGTAACCGTATCCACGTGTCCCCCTTTAGCGGCTTTATGTAATGCCGTCTGTCCAAACACATCTGGTGTCCTCACATATACTTTTGAATTCTTTGATAATTTGAGTAGGACATCTGCTATATACTTTCTGCCGTTCGAAGCAGCAACATGTAGTAACGTCAGCCCGCTGTGGTCAATTACGGTTTCTCTCCTATCCCAGTCAATTATTGATTCTCTCCTTCCCGTTCTAAGTAGTGACAAAATGATTTCAGGTTTATCGTGGTTGCCTCCTTTAACTACGTCATAGGCAAGGCCTGGCCCATCTGCATCTTTGATTTTTAGCTTGCCTCTAGTTATCTCACAATAATAGTCACAGAGGCGTTCGTGTCCTCTCATAGCTGCAAGATAGAGAGCTGTTTGACCGTTAGCATCTTGCTTTTCTACCCATTTTTCCTTCTCCTCTTTGCTTGTACATTTGGCGAGCATTAACTCGGTTACCTTATATGCATTATAGTCATTCTCACACATAGAAGCGTGGTGCAAAGCTGTCCGGCCACTCGAATCGCAAGCAAGTGTATCTGCTCCTTTATCCAAGAGTTTTTCCACAGCTTCCAAATTGCCTTCAGAAGCAAACTCACGCAAAAGCTTTGCAGAGTCCACCTTATCAAAAAAATTCTCTAGTGGTTGTCGAGAAACCAACAATAACTTCACCATTATGTTTATCATATATTTCTTGACGGCTATATCCAGAGGGCTCACAGCAGTTTTGTCTTTCCGTGTAACCATCTCCGCCCGCGTTAGGCCATGCTGAGAGACAGGTTGATTCTGCACTGCATCGCTGTCGCCCACCCCAATCAGCACATCGACAATATCTTCATTACATCTCTCAACTGCATAGTGGAGGGGGAGGCGGTCTTGATTGTCTGGAAGATCCGACCTTCCCCCGTATTCAAGAATCATTTCACACACACTTGAGTCAGCATGACGACACGCCCAATGAAGAGCAGTCATTCCTTCTTTGTCTTTTGCGTTGGCGAACTCTTGTTTCGATTCTTTCGAATGACACTTGTCGAAAAGACTTCTTAAACATTTCTTTTCTATCAGCGTCTGTACCATGAACTGCATAGTGGAGTGAAGGCAGCCTTTATTGTCTGGAACATCCGGCTTTCCCCCCTTTTCAAGAACTATTTCACACACGTTTTCGTCGGCATCACGACAAGCCCAATGAAGAGCAGTCATTCCTTCGTCATCTGCTACATTGGCGAGCTGTTCTTTTGAACAAAGACTCTTCAAAAATTCTTTTCTATTATTTGAGCTTTCAGCACCACGAACTATATAGTGGAGGGGGAGGCGCTTTCTATTGTCTTGCACATCCGGGCTTCCCCCGTAATCAAGAATCATTTTACACATGCTTAAGTCGGCATAATAACACGCCAAATGAAGAGCAGTCATTCCTCCTTCGTTTCTTGCATTGGCGAAGTTTTCATTTGAAAGGCAATTACCGAAAAGACTCTTCAAAATTTCGTTACTCGTACACTTTCCTATAGCATAATATAGAGCAATATTCTGTTGATCTGGGCCAAGGTTCGCTTCTGGCTGGGCGCCCCACTTTAATACCTTATCCACCAATAACCTATCATCGTTCCTCGCTGCATAGATTAAAATCTTATCTAGAACATGATAATCTCCGGTTTTGTCGTAGTAAGCGGAAGATCGATGTCTCAGCGTATTGTTGAGACGTTGCCGATCATCACCTGTTGCATCCTTGCATGCCTGTGCCAGAATCCTCTCCCCCTCATCTTTTTCATATTCTAGGACATAATGGAGTATGGCAGTTGACATAATGAAATCCCTCTGGCTTCTGAACTGACATTCTTTGATCAATAAAGATAAACTTTTATGTACGATGCTTGCTATAGCATTCACGGAGATGTAGTACCAAAAGAAATTCCAGATGACATCTGATATATCTCCATGAGAGGCAAAATTCTGAAACGAATCTGAACATTGAGATATTATGTTACTGGTAAATTTATCTATTGTCTCTAGAAAGGTTTGCCCCAGGATCTTCTTATGCTCTTCACTGAACCTGTCCCAACAGGACTTTCCCATGCCAAACATCACTTCTTTAACTGAATCTCCCGAAAGTTTTTTCGTCGCCGCTTTCTGACTGGCAAGTCCCTCTTCTCCAAGTATTTTGCCCAAATTACATATCATTTTGTTCATCTCTACAAATGTGGTACTGTTCCCCAATGGTCTGTTGCCCACTCTCACATCACTATTTCCATTTTCCCAAAAGTCGAACTGCCAGTACACGACTTCGTAATTCCAGTCATACGCACACAGAAGTAATGCGACGTCTCTTCCTTTAGGGGTGAGTGTAACATCTTCGTATATTCTCCTCGCGGGATCCAAATTACCTGAAGAACATTTTGTAATATAATAGCTTGAATGTGAGTTTAAATTAAAGAAAGATTCCTTAAAAAAGGATGTACCTGAGCTATGGTTTGTTGATGGCTGAATTTGAATAACAAGCATGTATCCCAAAAATCTTCTGAAGTCGTCTCCAATTTCGAGGCCATTACGTCCGCGGCTTATCCAGCCGTCAAGAAGACGAGCTTTTTCCCGTCCCTTGAAAAGACCCTGTTGTTTATCATATCGAAGTTTTGTTTTGCTTCCTGAACAGTTACTAAACGCCAGCCAGGTGGAGTAGAATAGCTCCTTTCAACCACCTCCATCATACCAGACACGGCCTCTATTTCCAAAGTCATCGCGACCTTAGCCTTATAATGTTGAGCTTCACTGCTTTGGTTGTGAATGTTCGAAGGCCTAACATTTGTTTTACCACATTCACCACTTCAACATGCAATCTCATATAATGAGAGTGCGATTGCCGTTTTACAGATTAACATTATTACACATTCATATGTGGAAGCAAAACAAATATTTATATGCTTCTCCTTATCCCTGTGAAGATGTGTAACCTGGGAAGGGTTGTCACCTGCCACAGAGACAACAGGAACGCCTTATTTTCCTTTTGAGTTTGTTAAACATGGTATATCAAATTAAACTATTGTAGGATTGATTAGAAAGCATCCTACTCAAACCAACATATAAGATATTTTTAAAATGTTATGGTTCCATAATCAAACAATATTTTTTATTATATAAAAATTATATTTGAAATAAATAAAAATTAAGTTTTATTATTTTTACAAACTAAAATTTTAAACAATTTAGAGTGTATACAAATTTTGAAATTAAAATGATATAAGACTATTTTCTTAACAAAATAAATATTATAAATTATTAATGATAATTTTATAATAAAATAAAATTTGAAATTTGAAAGCATTGATTATGAGTATAAAGTTAAGTTAGATAAAAATATATATTATAATATATTATTTAACTTATTATATTAAGATCATTTACTATAATGTTGTGACATATTTTTGCACTATTGAAAAGAAATAAAATGAACAAAATTAATCAAATGTAAAATGGTACTCCAAATATATGAGATGTATCTGGTAATATGATTGAGATACACTAGTCAAGATTGTAATTTAACATGTGATGAAAAATAAATAATACAATGTGGGGTTGCATATCATATAATGTGAACGTCAACCAGTAACAAACTAATACAAAGAACTTGCAAATTAAAAGATAGTAATAGAGAATTGATCAAAAGGTTGAGATGATTGGAATTTTACAAGATGAGATTGTAGAATACAGTTAAGACAACATCATATCCTTATTTTTGTGATTTCTTCCATGAAAGAATTATGTCTTTTACACCTACAAGACTTATTCATCATCCTATATATAAAGTAAGGAAAAAGTGAATGCGGAAAAGATTATCATGGCACTTATTATCCAAGGGTTGAGGTTCAAGACTTCCTTGCACCAATGTCAAGCTTACATAATAAGTTAGTTCAATGAAATTAATTTAATGAGATGTGAATTATAAATGTCAATATTGATATAGATAGAAAGGTCATTATGAACATGTAAAATATAGGAGATCGATGTGTGAACATGTTTAATATTGAAGATAGATTTGTAAGGATCTGTTCTTTCAATGTGATGTGTTATCAACTATAATAGACTAAGGGAAAAATTCCCTAAACTACATTTGCTAGCCATAAAATTCAAAATCTTTAGTACTCACACCTAAGAGCAACAATCATGACTAAGGATAAATTCCCTTAAATACATTCGCTAGCCATAAAATCCAAAATCTTTTGTAATCACACCTAAGAGCAACAATCATTTCTACTCATGTCTAGGATTATCATTCGTGAAATATTAAATTTTGATTGTTGGAAATGATGGATAAGATTAGTACCACAATTCTATCCAAGGGATGAAGTCACAACTACAAGTCTATGTAGGCTAAGAAATATTCTAGGAAATCTTTCAAAGATGTTTTAAGATGGTATTAAGAGATAAAATAACAATAAAATGTAGGTTAGGTCTGTGTGTGGAAAATATTTCAAAAATATGCTAGAAAAATGTGCTAAAGTCACCAACGAAAAATAGTGTAACAAAAGAGATTTTTTTAAGAGTATCCATTTTTCTCCTCTAACAAATATATTACACACCCTTCAGAAAATTCAAGATTTAATTATTAAAAAACCATCAAAGAATCTTAATATATAAGGTACAATTACATGCCCTAAAGCTTTACCTCTTCAGTGGCATGTCCTAAAGATTTATATACAAGTAAATAAATTCCTTTTTCTTGATTTATTTCAAACATACATACACATGCATGCACGTACACACACACACACACAAAGAGAGAGAGAGAGAGACTTTCATTATAAGTATACGGATTTATATGTAAGGTACAATTTCATGTCCTAAAGCTTTACTTCTTCATTTTATGCCCACTTTGAGTGGATGTTGTAGATGCATGGAATTAGCACTTAATGATCCTTATTTTGTATATTTATTAATCTTAACCCAAAACATTTCACATAGACCTACTATATTCTTTACCTTATAACATGGATAGTCTACATATGTAGACCCACCACTCAAAATAGACTACATCTGCATCCTATTTCTTCCCATTTAAATTTTAAATCTCTTCCTTCCATGTCTAAAATTCGTGAAATGTGAATATTATGTTGTCAACATGCATTCCAAAGGTCTCAGGTTATGTGTATACAACTTGTATTTATTTACATCAACCTAGATATTTTAGTATCATCAATTAATCATCTAAATCCTAATCATAATTGAATTAGTAAAAGTCTTAATTACGTCAATTATATCAATTTGGTGATTTTTCAATATTTTTATAATATTTATGGTCTTAAATTGTTTAAGGAAGTTAATTTAACGTTCCCTTTATATATGACATAAGCCCTTAAATATACTTTGTAGCATCACCATGTTTAATGTGTAGGTACACATGTAGGGAAATAGTACATAAGATGCATCTTTAGTGGAAAAATCCACATAGCCTGGATAAATTTACATAGACAAAATCATGGGTGTTACCTCATCCCAAGCATTTGAAATCTCAATTCTGTCTCCAAGTATCATATCATTTTCACTAAAAATTATTCTATTATATATATTGGTGTTGAGTGATGATATGACATGTAAAAATGTTACAGATCGGATGATAGATTAAGGAGATATTATTGGGTGCCAAAGGATGGGCTAAACATTTGAAACTTCGTATTTAGCTTTATGTTAGAGACTATTTATAATTCAATTATTAACTATAAAGGCATCATTGTCACGATAGCATGAAAGTGGAGCCATTAACAAAAGTACAACTAATTCAAATTCAAAGGAATAACTCGACAATTGATTCAATAATTTTTAGAAAATTAATTTGCTTGTCATAATAGTAATAGTGTTTATTTTCCCTATGTATATATTTATCATGTATCACTATGCATGATCTATCATATTATGATAATGATGGATGATTATCTCTATTCTTTTGGGTAATGGTTTACAACTCATGGGTTTGTGGAAATTTATTATTTTTTCTTAGCATCAATTTTCTTTGCTAGCACGGGGTTGTGTATTCCTTTATTGGGTGACATATTTATAGACCCATGTGTCCTTAATAATATCATCGATAGGTGATTATTCCTTCGTAATGTGGTGATGATAGTTATTTCATTGATGTTTGAGATGTAGGTAGTGGAAGTGGTTATATTGTTGTTGTTTGAGATGTGGGTGATGTCCAAGTGTTCTTGTGAAAGTAGGTAAGGTATTATGTCATCGAACATGTATATACATCTTCTAACATACTTTGGGTGGACATGAACTAAATCAAACACATAGTTCTCTACTGACCTCTTTTGTCAACTTGTAAATTATAGGCTTTATCTTCTAGGAAGAAAATAAGAAAACTCACCATTTTCTCTAAGGGTGCCCTCGTTTACCTCTAATTTTTCTTGATATTGCTTCATACCTCTTCCTCATTCCCCATCTCACTCTTGGTCCTAAATCTACATTTTTTACTCCTTGCCTTCTATCCTATATCTATTTTCACCCTTCTCCCAAATATTGTCATCTCACTCTAGTTTGTTATCTCTTATATCTTTATCTAAATTTAATGTTAGTGACTCATTTACCACCATATCAAGCCATCTTTTTATAATCATTATGTTTGCCTTCTCTCTCACATGCTCCCATCATGGACTTCACTTGCCTACCTTATCATACCACCCACTTATAATGAAATTAAATTTTGACTATTATATAATAGAAAAGAATATTATATATTATTATAAAAAAGTGTCATATTAGTATTTAATAAAAATTGTTTAAAATTTTTGAAGATAAAATAAGGTTGGGGTGATTTTATTAGATAATAATGAGAGGAATTTTAGAATGACAACAAGGAGAGGAGCATAATTGTGTGGGTGTGTTAACATAGTCCCTTACCTTCTTATACCTTAAATTTGATAGCC
The DNA here is from genome assembly GCA_007258455.2 of Sequoia sempervirens. NCBI lineage: Eukaryota > Viridiplantae > Streptophyta > Pinopsida > Cupressales > Cupressaceae > Sequoia > Sequoia sempervirens. Next base: position 278,649,951 of record VDFB02086081.1, on the reverse strand, counting down.
ATATATGCATCAAAACATTAATATTTCCTAATAAACATATTATTTATAAACTAAGATATACATAAAAATAAATATATAGCATCATTAACACTATACATTTCTCTATCATATTTGGATAAATCTTAAATGACAATGATTTCTACAAATTTGAAGCAAGAAATTATGAAGAAAATTAAGAGAAATATCGATAATCTAAAATTAGATGAAATTCAAGGGTGTATAATTTTGGGGGGTAGTGTTAGAAATAATTTTTCTAATTTAACAATAATTTTGGTTAATAGATCAGCTCAAAATTTATACTATGTTGCAAGTGTTGTAGACTTGTAATAATCAATAAAAAGAATTAAGAAAATATTTGGATTTATTAATTTGAGATAGAAATAACAATCTATTAGTTATATTAAAATTTTCATAAACACATGACTAACTAAAAATATAGATCTTAAATAATTAAATAACTATCCAAACTAAAGTTATAGAAGAATAAGTAGAGACAAAATTTTAAAATTAAATTATAATTTTTAGAAATTTATTATTTAAAACTAAAATAATCAAACCTAAAATATAGAAATATATATAAATAAAAAATTCAAAATCAATCCACTATTTCATAATTAAAATTTGTCAACAAATATATATAATAGATAGATGTTAAGAAAAATAAATCTCTTAAATATTACAAAAATCAAGAGAATTATATTTGTATAATAATAGATAAATAATAATTGTAATACTGAAAGAGTTTGTATGGAAATGCATTACAATGTGACTTTTATAAATCTTGAATAACCAACCTACATGAAAATACCTAATTATTTAAAAATTATAATAAAATAGTTAAAAAATGCAAGTCACTAAGGTGAATTTATTATTGTAAACCTTAATATTATAACCACCCCCTTAAGGTTTACATCTCACACAACAAAACATTCTAATTAAAATAAGTAAATAAATGTTCTTTAGAAGCTTTTTCTTTGAAAAATTAAATCATGAACCAAGTGTAACTAGACATCAAGTTGCCTCATAACCCTCGGAAAGGTGTAGCTCCCAAGTTGAATTCTTAGTTTCCTATATTGTCACGTCTCTTAATTCCCAAATCACAAATCCCTTCAATTATTGGATAAAAATCCATTGCTCCATTAAGTTGTTTCATGACCATCAAAAATTAAATCATGAACCAAGTGTAACTAGACATCAAGTTGCCTCATAGCCCTCAGAAAGGTGTAGCTCCCAAGTTGAATTCTCGGTTTCCTATATTTTCACGTCTCTTAATTCCCAAATCACAAATCCCCTCAATTATTGGATAAAAATCCATTTCTCCATTAAGTTGTTTCATGACCATCAAAAGGGGTATGATTTCCCAAATCATAACTCTTGGCCATCAAAAGAGTATAATTTCCCAAATCACAACTCTAGAACTATCTTGATTACACAAGGCCTCTCCCCCATGTCCTTAACTACCCAATCACCTACCATATTACCCTTTATTCCTATACCTAGTCTCATCAAACCACTATATTACATGTATAGCCTCAATCAAGATAGCATCCAATCTGTAGTTCTTAATACATTCTCCTTCCATTGTCCGTATCACCAATTTTGAGGCCCCCTATATCTATAATTCTCCATCATTTTCCTTTACTATCATTAATCCCTATAACAAAGGATTTGGCTACAACAATATTATTCAAATCTTTTCAAAATCACGTGCAAAGATACCAAAAGGTTGGGCATTTTCATCTTAAAAAGCTCATCCACCCTCACTTCTCTTGGACTATTGTTAGTAGTCGCATCAAAGTTAAATTTGATCCAACCATCCTTAAGAAAATCCTAAGACTAGAGAAATCTCAAACAATTAACATGTTTATTTTTATCCATTAACCCATTTTTATCTAGGCCACTTGATAGCTATCCTAACTTCATCCTAATAGAGGGGACAAAAGTCCAATATTTAAAATTTTCTTGTCATTTATACTCTATTTTATTCTCTCTCAAATTTCTTCCACCATTATTTCTTTCTCTTGAAAGGTTATTTTATTCTTTTCCAAAAAAAAATCCAAATAGGTATAGCAAGGAAACAATTCCAAATGCACTTCAAACCCAGACTCTTAAATTTCATCTCTGAAGTAGCCATGAGACTAAGAATAGGTGGAGTGATCCACATCCCCTCCCTGCAAACAAAATTAGAGAAGTCATGGTGCATAAATGAATGACAATTGGTTTCATTACTATTTTTGCAAAATGCACATAAGATGAACCCTACTTACCACTTTGATAAATCTTATCCCATGTTAAGGTATTCCTTCTATAAGTAATCCATAGACAAGCATTACCATTAGGAATCCCATTTGGAACCCAAATTTTCTTATTGATATTGATAGATAGGAAGCAAAATCTCCAAAAAGATTAAGGAAGGTAAATTTGACCAATATCTGACCACTTCCATCTCCTCCCCAAACAATACTATCAAGTATGCTCTCAATTAGAATAGAAAAGTTAGCCATTTCATTGGGATATATTCACATAATGTTTCCTTTAACTTTGTCATAAGAGCCATGAGGAAAAACCATTCTAAGGAAGAATCCCCTTTTTCCTAATACTCACAAACCCTACGACCTATAATATCTTCGAAGTGTGATACAATGGGGACAATTCTCTAACTCTCTTATAGAGGTTTTTACTCACACCAACAATCCCTCCAAAATTTAATTTTGTCCTCTCTTCCAAAATTCTAATTAATGTTGAGGGAAATAAATTTTTGATGAATTCTAGTGAAATTTCAAATGCTAAAGGGGAAGAGAGTTAAAATTTATGAAAATAGAATTGATCTCTTTGACAAGATATTTGGACTAAAGAACCTTGCTCCAAAACCAATTTTTCCTCATAAATACTCTGATAAAATTTGGAGCCTAAAGCCTTGTTTATATTTTTGCATTTTTTGAGTCTTAAACCTCTTAATCTCTATGTCTTACAAATATTTCCCTCTTGATCAAGTTATATTTGTGTAAGTTTTCACTTTTGCTTCATAAAAATAAATTCCATTATCCTCTAATCATTTGGCAACCTTACTAGGAATCTAAAATATAGACATTGTTTCAACCAAGATAAAAGCTAAGAAAGGCTTGATCAAAGTGATTCTTCCAACCAATGTCAATTATCTCCCTTTCTATGAAGCCAATATATTATAGACTTTTTCAATAACATGTTTCTACTCTAATTTTGAAGTTCATTTATAAACCAGTGGAATCCCAAAATATTTACTTCATAATTTCTCCATCTCAAATCCAAGAATCCTTTCAATATCCATGCTTTCTTATAATCTTTTTGTTAACAAGAACATTCTTAATTGGCTCACACTTACCTTCTATCTAACAACCTTCTTATAAATTGTATCAAAACCTTCTTGATTGAGTTAGCTTGTCTAGCTGATACTTCACCAAATAAGAGAGTGTCAACAACCAACTACATATGAGTTATATTCCTAACCCCAAAAGAAAATTGTAGACCCATTATAATACCTCTCTTCACTTCATACTTTAGAGATTTGTTAAAGGCCTTAGAAACAATTACAAGTAAGAAAGGAGAGAACCTTAAACTTTTATTGGGTTGAAAAACATGTAGGAGGGTAATTTATTAATAGAGAGTATGAGACTGAGGAGATGCACCTATATGCCCAATTGCACCAATCATCAAAAATTCCAAACTTTTACATTACTTCAACTCTTGTTGAGTAGAAAGTCCCATGAGACTTTGCCATAAGCTTTGTTCATATCTAGATTGATGATCATACCTTCTTTTTTATTCCTCTTGATTAAATGAATTATCTCATGTGTAATGATGATTCCATCTAATATTTGTCTACCTTTCAAAAACCCACTTTGGTCTTTAGAAAAAATCATATCCGTGCATTTCTTATCACGAACCACCATAGCCTTTAAAGCAATCTTTTAAATTAAATTACATGGGGCCCAATTGTTCTAAATTCATAAAAAAAATTTATGGTTTTTTACCTTAGGAATTAAGGCAGGGTAAAAGCACAAAGTTGTGTCACACTTTCAGCCAACTTATCAGCATAACTGAATTTAAGTATTTCTAAATAATATTCAATTTTGGTCAAACATATGATCTAGTAAGATTCATTCTAGCTAATTTAGATGATTCCACAATTTTTTCAACAAAATTGTTGGCTAAAAATGTATGGAGCACCACTTTGAGTCCAATTTACCAAAAAAAATAAATTATTTGAAAAACTTGAAGTTTCAATAACTCCTGCTAATGTAAACAACATTTTTAAAAAAATATAAAAATATCCTTTTGTAGATCCATAAGTATAGTTTTCAAAAATATATTTATTTTAATAGTTTAATTATTTTTTATATTTTATATTTTATTTTTACTAAAAGTAGGTTTTCAACACAAAATATTCGATTGATTACTATGCCAAGGAAAAATATTAAAAATTATTAAAAAAAATGAAAAAAATATGATGCACTAGATAAAAGAATCTATTTTAAGATGGTATAATTTTTTTTCCATTTTAGATAAATATTTAATATGAAAGTTGGCGTCCGATGAAAACAATTGTTTCTTGATTCACGCACATTTTAATATTTATTTAAAAATATATATTTATCGAGATTAGAAAAAAATATATCCATGCACTAAAATTTCAAGTTATAAATGCACACAAAAAATTTGAAAGAAAAAAATTAAAATTTACTATAAAAAGTTTAACGTCCCATGCAACTTCATTTTTCAGCATTTTATCAGCAACTAAATTATAGTTTTAATTTATTAAAAACTAGTTTAAAATAATTTTTTATATTTTTTTTTAAAATACAAACATAAAATATACTAAAAAATACATATTTTACTAGTTTACATCTTTTCAAAATTCAAAACATATATGCCACTTTTTAGTGATTCAAGTTTAAAAATTGGATCAGTGTTGGCCGTTTCCTTTATAAAGTGTGACACAGCTTTGTGCTTTTACCCGGCAATAAAAGTGGAGTTCTAAGTCTTAGAAATTGTTTTTATTCATTTTTCACTCCTTCATTGCTTTGCAAACATCATTAGCCACTATCTCCAAAAACTTTTGGAAAAACATAGCTTTGAAGTCATCCCAACTCAACGCCTTACTAGGCTCAATGGAAAAAGTGGCATTTTCAGTTTCCTCCTTAGAATATGGGCTCAAAATTAATTGGTTCAACTTTTCTTTGATCAAATAGGGCATATTATGCAACATAGCTTCCCACACATTAACATCATTTTGTTTGCTAGAAGCTAGAAGCTCTATGAAAATACTATCTCCTTTTCTTATGGACTCAACATATTCAATAATTTTCTTAGAAGGAAATGTATGCTAATAATTTTTTATTTTTTTTTCATATTTATCCCCCCTCCTTTATCCTTTTAAATCTTGGTATTTGTTGTTAGAATATTTTCTCCATCCTTACAATTTTTTTGTGCTTCTCCAATATTTATGTCTTCCTTGTTTCTTAATTCCTCGATCATTCCATTAATAGTTGTTTCATTGTTTATCAATAACATAGTTATTTTTACCATATTTTTCTTGTTGAATAAGTTCTTCATCATGTATTAATTCCAAGCCTTTCCTTGACTCCTTACTTTAACAAGTTTTTCTATAGGAAATACCCCTTGCACCCCTTAATTTCCACCTCCCACCATTCTATAAGTGCATTCTTAAAGCCATGGTGTTCATACTAGAAGGATTACATCTTAAAAGGGCACCCAAAAGGATTTTTTTTACCATTGTTTACTATCAATTCCACTTGGTTAGTGATCAATCCCTATAATGAATAAAACTTGAATTGATAACTAAAAGAAAAGCCAACAAGTATGAAGAGACCAAAAAATTATCCAAATTGCAAAAAATATTCTCTTCCCCTCTTCTATTATTCTAGGTGAAACATTTAAACATTGGGGCAATATTAGCCAAAGTAGCCTCCCCACACATACTCTTGAAATGCCTTGCTCCAATAGCAAAGTAAAATTTATCTTCATTATTTTCTTCAAGGAAAAGAGTAGTATTAAAGTCCTTCCCAATTCCAATTGTCTACTTGATATTGATGCCTATTTTTTTTAATTCTTCCCAAGTCCTCACTCTATCCTCAATATTATTTGGCCCATATACATTTGTGAGTAGAAAAAGGCTCCTTTCCTAAATCATTCCTTAACTCCAATAATTTTTATTCCCCTTATTCTCTAGGATATTATCCATTAAATCAATGTCACTCCCATAGGCCTTGGGGTCCTACATTTCTTCCAAGGCATTCTTACCAACATATTTAAATCATTATTTTCCTAGATTCCAAAATGAAGACATTAGGTTCCTTGAGCACTATGTGATTTGAAGAGAGAGAGGAACCAAGAAGATAGTCCATTCCTTCAACATTATTCACCTCCAAAAGGGAGAAGACAAGCAACTACTATAAGGGCTTCTCCTTAGTTTTCTTTTGGGATAGGTTGACATTCATTATCTTTGCACTCTCTTTCTATAGGAGCAACCATCCTATAGCTAGTTCACATAACGAGGAGACATTGATATTCCAACTCTTGAGTACTTACTCCAAGAACATAGAACAATTAAAAAATGTGTCTAATAAGTCTGGGGAGGTTGATATTAACACATTATTGCATAGGTTACCAATCGATTACCAATTGTCATGTTGGAGGTATAAATACATTCTCTTAAAGGATCCCCAATTAGTTTGAAAAATTTTTTTGACCATAATTCCTAGGGGAGTATATACATCATAATATATAGAGGTGCATCTTGTACCAAGCCTGAGTGAGAATTAAAAGTAGGTGTCTAGGAACAAATGTATAGATTGACATTCCCCATGAACCACAACCCCCTTTGAGTGCCAAAACCCTATTATGTTCTAACTATAATAGAATTTTAAAAAACCTAGCAACAAGATGCTAATTTCAAGAGTAGGGAACTTCCATTTATTCTTAATCCAATTTTTGGTTCTCTCCATCAATAACCAAATTATAACAATTTTTACAATTTCCAAATTATTATTCAATATTTCTACCTTTTGATTCAAGAATTTATCTAAAATGAAGATAATTAGAAATTCCTCATCGACTTTCAAATTCACATTTCCAACCATAAGTTTACTCTTTGACTTCGTTTCTACCTCGTTTCTAATCATCTACTTTGTCAGTTCTTTCCTTAAACTTGTTATACCTTTCTTTCTCTCCTAGAGCGAGAGAAACTTGCTTCTTGTTTTGCATCTCCTCATTCCCTTTACTTTTACTCCTCTTATATTTCCCCCCTTCTGCACAATGAGTACTTTTGTCACCATATTTGCTTATTTTTAAATATTTTTCAGCATAATATTAATAATATGTCTATATAAGTATATGTTCATTTAGAATGACAAATAGTAAAGAGAATATATAATATTATATTTAATATCAATTTATGAAAATAAATGTAAATAAAATAAGAATATCTAGTTTAATGATTGAAAATGTATAATATTGATGTAAAATTTAGAATATCTTTTTGATCTAGGAATAGTATCTCTTTACATTTTATAAAAAAAATTGTTTCCACTAAAGTGACCAACCCTTAAAAATGAAAAGCTTTATGAATATGCAAAGAATTAATAACAAAAAACAAGTTCTGAAAAGTAAATATGAATACTTAAATTTGTTTTAGTGCACCAAACTAAAATATTCTTATAATAATTTATCCCTTGTAATACTTTAATACTACTATACTAAATAAATTATTTATAATTTAATTATAATTTATGAATTAATCTAAAAGAATTAACAAACTATATCATACATGACATATCTACAATGAGTGAATCAATCTAAATTACACATAATACAATTTGAAATTTAATTTAATTTAATATATATATATATATATATAGATTTTCAATTTATGAATTATATAATTGAAATATAACTTTTAATATATATTACATATAAAATTTATAACAAAAACTATAAATATTCTTTAAACTTTTAAAAAATCTAAAAATATAACTTCTAAATAAAGATTTACTAATTTTATAGAGTAACACTTATTTTTCGCACGGGCCCAAGGTCTTGTTCAAAGTTCAATAAGAGGCATAAGCTTCACGTGATCTCAATCTAGATGGATCAAATTATTAGTAATATTGGGAGAGCCTTCCAAAAAAAGAACAATTATCTAGCTTTTTTATTAACATTTGGGTTATCTCATAGACCATATTCTAATTCCAAAAATTCCATAAATTGTTTCTCCTATCTGGGTGTTTACAAGTGTGGGAGTGGGGTATTTGTGTTACAGCCTAAGCTATGAAGAGATACTAAAGAGCATAGAGAGGATATGGGGGTCCCAGAAAGTGATTGAAATTGTTATCTTATGTGCCCCTGAAGCAAAATGTGGAACTGTAGAAACTTTTTGAGGAGGCAGTCATGACCTCTTTTTTCCTGGTGATGAAGGGTTTTAATCATATTACCTTCAAATTCTTTAATTCTTAGAGGGAGAATAACGTTAAGCTTGGGAGCATAAGATTTGATGTCACGTCAAAGTTAATCGCTTAAGCTATGGGCTTGGAGTGTAGAGGGTTAAAGGTTGCCAAAGTAAGTAATGGTAATTATCAATGTTTCATTTATAGCATTCTCGAAGGAGAAGAGAAGCTAAAAAGGTGCTAGAATGGCTACGATTGTGAGAAACTTTCATCGCCTTACAACCTAGTAAGTATCTGAGTAGATACACTATTATGTATGGATACCATTTCTTGTTTTTAAATCATATTAGGAGGAAGGAGAAAATCAACATTCCCTTTTTCTTGCTCTCCTTGCTACAACAATGCAAGGCTAAAGGGGCTTCTCCCACTTTGAATCAAGGCTTGATTCTAAGATTACAATTATGTCTTTTCCCTTACCCCTTTTCCAAGCCCCACAAATTATATGAGACCTTTACAAATTGAACCCCTAAATAAGCAACCCAAATTGCTCCTTCATAACCCTAGCACTACAAAAAGTCAAAGTTGGGCACCCAAAATCCTACTGCTATGTCTAAGGATGATTCCCCTCATAATGACAACTTACCAAAATCATCTAAGGAAAGAGTTAAGTCTACCCCACCCTCTCAATTTAAGAAACCCCACGCTATTCCCTCTATTTCTAAAACCCCTATTGTTAAGGATGAATAAACTTGCCCCCTACTAGGCTTCTAAATCTTTGGTTAAACCCTCTAGCTCTAAAAATAAAGCCTAGGTGCCAAATGATTTTAGTACTATTAAGAAGGTTATTGTTGACATTTCAGATGAAGGGGAGGAAGGCTTGGCTGAAGATGATTTCTTTTGAAGATCAAGATGAGGGGTCATCTAATGAGGAATATATCCCAACACAAGAGGAGCCTTTAGACCTGGGCCAAAAGGAATTGGAAGTTGTCTTAGGGGAGGTCTCAGGTGATGATACAACTAGTATGGAAGAGGACCTAGATGAGAATTTTAATGAGCAAGAAGAGGTTAGACTCTAAGGAAGATGAAGAGGATGTTGAATGTATGAACAAGGGCCACAATGAAGAGAAGATGAAGGTTACAATAAGCTTTGGAGATGAAGTAGAAATGGAGGATAGGACCCTTCAAAACGATAAGATCTAGCTCAATTCTCTACTGAAAAAAGTGAACAGGATGTATAATTCCTTTAATAGTTTGATCTCTATAACCTATGGCATTATGAACAAGGAAATTTTTGGTACGATGTCTAGGCTATCGAAAATAAGAAAAATGAAAAGTAAAAGGGAAGCCACTCACGATGTAGATATGCCACTTGAGGACAATGCTAGCGAAGGAGAAGACCTGTGGTGAAATGATTTGGAACTATTGAAAAAGGAATGCAATTTAATTAACCATCAAAAATATTAGTTTGCTTTCTTCTTGTTTCTAGTTTTGGGGCTTCTGTGCCATCTCATTCTTTATTTTAGGTTGTTTCTTGACTTTTGGTTTTAGATTGTTTCCTATTTTTCTACTGTTTCTCGGATGGTCAATAGGTCGTTTATGGTTTGAACTATTGATTTTTGTTTTGTGTTGCTTCTCGTTTGGCTGATAGGCCTAGTTTTAGTTATGCTTTGGGCTTATGTTGTGTTTTGGGTCAGGACCCTAACCCTATTTTTTTAATAAAAAGAACGTATGAAAATAGTTCAAATCAAGTCAATTTATCCTATTTAAAAGATTAGTTCTTGTTTAATCTTATTATGTATATTCTATTTGTTAAAGAAATTTTTAAAATCTTATTATGGATATTGTATTTGTTGAAGAATTGTTTAAAGAGGTTCACATTTTTAGTCCTTTCCTTTTAGGCAGAGACTAATGTTTTCAGTAGGCTAATTTTAGCGTGCATCTGGAAACTCCCGCCAGAGGATGATATAACCGTTTAACCTATGGTATGTGACAGTTATTTTATTTAAGCAGAATTTCTTAGTAGTTTTTGGAAATTTATGATTGGAGAATGATATTTTGTTGGGGCTTTTGGCTATTTCCATTTTCAAATTTGGAGAAAAAATCTTACAGCCAATAAAAGCAAACAGAAGAAAAAATCAAAAACAATTGTAATGTTGGGATGGGGAAAAGAAGGCAAAGAATGGCTATCCTATCCATGTGGTAGCAAAGTTGTGCGATGATCTCCAGTGTAGCAGTATTTTTGAAACCACATTTTGCATACATGGGCTAAATCAAGGTGGCATTCTTCATGGCGTTCATGTGTCTTGCCTCTACTATTCTACATTTTGCATTCATGCATGCTATAGGGGATTTGCATCATGTTTCAAATCTAGTTGGTCTACAGAGGATTCAAAATAGAGCAGTGCCAACTATGAAGACAATTCGAGTCAGTCACCCAACTATCTCCTTCTAAAGGAATCGATCTTCTAACTCCACCTCTGTAAGTCAAGGTTGCCCTCGTACGCCCTGCATTGTCAGTGAAATGTTCAAGTCTTTCTCAGATGATGATGACCATCAGAAAGAAAGACTTGAACAGTGTCGTTATCCGATCATTCAACTGCTTCATAATCCGTTAATAGACAACTCCTAGCGCCTCAAAGAAATGTGGTCTCATGGTGATGTCATGCCCGATTGGGAAGAGCAAGTTCTATACAGTTAGTTGCAGAATAGTCTTTAACGTTTTACAATATTATCAAATTTTTCTTTCGTTTTGTTGAAATTCTCATTTTCATGGCCACTGACTATTGTCTTTTTCTTGAACTATGCTTTCAACCCTAGGTTATGTAATTGGAAAAAGTATCCAAACTAATGGCATACCCTTAGGCTAGGACATACAAACCCTATTACCGTCTCAAAATTTATTCAATACGGTTGGTTCTAGAAGAATCTAACTTTTTATAGTATTGCTCAAATGTTCATGAGTTTTGTTAAAATCCTTGTTTGAAGGCCCCTCTACGATTTTTCTGAATGACATTGTTGAGTGCATGAGATCCTTTGTCCAGAATATTGAGGTAAGCCACTTGGTATGGTTTCAACAAGTTTTATGTTTAAATGTTGTTTTGTAAATCTCGAGGGACGAATCGGTGCAAAGAGCTCAAATTGCACACCGATGCAAAACTAAACATAAAAAATGAGATTTTGCAAATGAAAATTCAGCAACAACTGAATTAGATTTGGAAGAGACTTTTAAGAGGCTTGTTTATCAGCTGGGAAAATCACCCAGAGAGGTTTTTGATGCTTTGAAGAATCAGACTGTTGATTTGGTTTTGACTGCACACCCAATGTTGTCAGTTCGGAGGTCATTGCTATATAAACATGCTCGATATGTTTTTCTAAATGTTGTCAGTTCGTAGGTCATTGCTATATAAACATGCTCGATATATTTTTCTAAGTGCCATCCGCTATCTTCTTTGTACACGTAGATACAAAAATTATACAACCAATCTCGAAGCTTGTATAGTGGGAATGGTCCTGTCAAAATCAATAAAACTTGTTCTGCATTTATAACATGCCAGAGTAGCTTTTCCGTTATCCTTTTTCTATAAATAAAAAATCCAAGATTATATTTCCATCATACAACAATTTTAACATTTGATACCCAAAGGACATATCACTAACCCAAGACAGAGCATAATCCTGACTATAGTGACTACTTATAAAATAACACACTGAACCAAACAGAGCTTCATATTAGTAGGCGAGTTAGGGAGCTATTGATGCTTGACATTTTAATTTCCCTATCTTTAAATGCATTACTACTGGGATGTATTGAAAGTCCATTTTCACAGGGTACATATTGATATCCTGTTGCATCTTCGTATTCCAACTTAAATTTATGTCATAATCTCAATCTTAACAAAGTTATGAACCTCTCAGTCTTTACAGATTAACTGCTATGGCTAAAAGCTTAAACAGTTGCTTTTGAACAAGCTATGGATGCTTGGAAAAAATCTATCAAAGCAAAATAGTAAGCAATAGTACAAACAAGGCAATGAACTTTTTGAAAAATTAAAGTATGAAGTGTAGGAGAGGCAGGAATTCATTTGAACGAAACTTGTGACATATTGTAGGTAAGAATTGTGCACCTAGTGACATTGACATATTCTTTTAATGATTTAATTAGCCTCAATTCTTTGTTTCCATAGAAACATGGCTAACCCTGACAGAATGCTTGCAGATTCTCAGTGCTAAAATAAAGAATTAAATCAAGTATAGGTTCTTACGTTGGCTGCCAACAGAACAAAAATACTTTCAGCCCGACTACAATCATAACTTCTAGGCCATACAAACGAGGAAGATGGATTTTTCAGATCACATCCTAACCAGCACACTTTTTTGGCATTGAAACCTAATTACAATCACAGAACCTGTATCATATTCAAGGGTGAGAAAATATTCATTTATCAAATCCTAATTTGAATACATTTTCGGACAACCAAACTTGTAGGGTTTGTTGTGATACTACTTTCCTGGTAGACGTGTATGCAAAATGTGGGAGCATAGGCAAGGCACGTAAATTGTTTGACAACATGGAGGAGGACACTTAGTCTAAATTCGTGGAGGTTCAGACATTAATCAGCGAGAACACTGAGGTTACCTAGTAGAGTGCAGAAAATATCTATGCTATAATTACAAACAACTTTGATATAAATACGACATATAGAGTAAAGCAAATATAGACTTTGTAAACTTTGTAAACAATATATTAATGCTCATTTTGCAAATAAGGTAAAATGCACAATAGGCTTCACCAATTGCATTTTCTTGAAATTTGTGAAGCCTTTTTATAAAAATACATTTCCATGAGACCCCATTTCTTTGAGGCATTCTGCTAAACAATTTGTTGCCTTGCCTATGTTCCACATTTAGCATACATGTCTATGAGAGCATTTCCAACTATAATATCTAACAAAAATCCCATTTTTATTTTAATATTTGAGGCAATGGATAAGGCATTTACCAGTTAATATGACAGCTACACAATAAGAAAGTTTGCAACACTATTACATGGATGCATTTTATTCCAAAGAAAATGGAGTTGCTTTTGGTTGATGAAATAAACAAGGTGAGTGTGGTTGAAGTCCATGAGAAACATCCATTTTTGCTGATGACTTTTTTGCTTGTCCTTTTTTAAGCGGTTCCAATCTTAGATTGGTAAAACATTACAACAGAGCATAGATCATCGGTAAAATCATTTAACCTATGGTGCTATTGAATCTTGCTATTAAAGTGTGGTTTCTATTATTTTCCCTAAATTTTCTGATTGGTTGGTAAAAGAGCTCCAAAAATGCCTCATATGAAATGCAAAACTGCCCTGTTGCAGCTGGAGCCAGCCTCTGGTCCAATTGGTGCCTCCTTCATTTTGAAGCCTATGATTTCATCTCCAAGCTGGAGACAAGCCCTCTGAACATAAGGCCTACCTACAGTAAAAGTGGCGAAAAATATGTTGGGTATGTTAGGAAATTGATGCAGGAAGTTGCTGCAAAAGCTCTGGATCAAGAAAATTATTTTGCCTCCAAATCTGAGGGTGGTACTTTTCTTAATTTGGAGGTTGAAATCAAGGGGTGCGCGCGGTTCTTGAAGGATTTGTCCAAGGAGTACTGTGGGAAATGCTTGTGGAACGGTTTGAAGGAGTTGGAACAATGTTATGGTGGGAAGAATTCGAAGGTTGAGTTTGTCACAGAATTTGTATCTTGACGTACGGGATGAGATTCCTGACAGAGGATTCTTCTTCGAGTAATCCAGGTACTCACACTGCATCAATTTGATTGCAATGATTCTGAACTTTTTTTGGTTCCATAGGAGGGGAATTTAATCTAGGTTCTTGTTAAATTCCAAATTAAATTGATCATTATCATTAATGATTTCCTTTTGAATTCAAATCTAGGTTTCTATTAAAACCAAAAAGTAAATAGATTACTTCTATTAAAATTTTCGTTTTGAATCCACCCATTTCATGATTTCTGATAGAAAAAGTTGCTCATAGTGATGGTGTATTTATGATTTAGGTGAGTGGCTCAGACAGAGATTGGGAAAGTAACCAAAAGGTGGATAGGTATAGACGAGAAGTGCTTCTCATATTTAAAGTGAGTGAGTCCTCTGTGTTGTCTCCAATGGCTGCCACTCTTTTTATTTTTCTTTGGGAGATTACCATCCTTTCAGTTTCGTTTATTTGGGAGGTCACTCTCTTGGTGGGCATGGCCTGAATCACTTCATCTCCAGAATTATATGTAAAGTCAATGTATCTCAGCAGAATTCATTACTTATAATCAATTTTTCATGCATCTCTACCAAAATTTCATCTTTTGTACGGTATTTTAATCAGTATGTGTAGATTTATTTTGTAACCAATTTTTATTACATATGAAATCACCAATATGTGCATCTTCAATGAAGAAGTTTTACTGAATAAAAGTGTGGTTTGAATTACTTTTGCATGTAAACAAATCTGCAATCGATCAAACAAATGCATGCAGTTTATCTCAATTTTCTGATATTATATTGTTTTATTTTTTGTTTCTATATTTTTCCTGGCATACCTATTATTTTCATTTTTTTGAGAAATAAGGAGCTTAACTGATCTTGATGAATTTTGAATTAAATTCTCGTGGTTAAATTTACTTTCTAAATGAATTATATTTTATTAAGAAATTACCATGCTTTACATATTGAAGAATTCAGCTTCCATGGGAAGCTCTAGTGTTTGAAAAAGCACTATATTTGTTATGTGTATGATCTATATTATAGAGATAAAGATAAACATTTAAGTACTTACCAAATACAGAATCAACTAAATCTTTGTATCTGATAAAGCGTTGACCATCTATAATATATAAATTTGCTGCTTAGAATGAGATTTGAATATACACAATTTGAAACTTCTAAATACCATCAATCCCACTTTCTGCCATGAATCTGGAAATCATTACAAACCTGTCTATAAAAGGCAAGGCAACTTAGTTATTGTCAATTTTGTGTGCATACTTGTGGGTAGAAAATATGTTTTCTTCTTGCTTGGTGGCCATAATGTCTGTTGTTGAGCTTTTCATGAAATATTTCTGCTCTTTCATTATCTTCTACAATTTAGAATAGCCTTATTTGACACCTCAATGGATTCTTCTCCACCACTGAATAGTTGTCACTTAAATAGAATTGATGCTTTTAAATTTTCCACACTTGTACTTACCCAATAACAGGATGCTTATCACTTTCTAGCCGTTGCATCACATAAATAAGTATTAGATTTCTTTTCTTGTAGTTTTTTAATAAAATCATTGTATTAAAAAATCTATTTTTATTAATTTATAATCATGTTGAATTTAGATTCTAGAATTATGTTCAAGGAGAAGCAATGGATAACTGATTTCAAATATTTTCTTCAATAGACTATTTTTTTGTTAAAAATCTTACAGAGAGATTATTTTTTGTTAAAAATATTGCAGTTATTTCCTCTACATCATGACAGAGGAGGTTTATAAATATCAACTAATAAATAGATCCAATCCCGCTTGACTTTCAAAATATAATCTCTAAAATAGAGGACTGCACCTTATATTTCTACAGCCTAGTAAAGAATCACAACGGTAGGCTAATAGAGAGCAGAGGGAGATCTGATCCATTTCTTCATTGATCTGTTAGAAACCTACCCCATCACAGTGCAAAAAGAAATAACTCTATAATTCTCAACTCAAAATATCTATTGAAGAACATTTGTGAAAGCCACCATCGATTTCTTCCTAAATATATATAAATTGTATAATACAATGATACTTTAATAAAATTGGACTATTTATTCAATAAATTAATTCCCACGCTAACCTTTGTAATGCCCTTGGCACGGGGGACTTTCCCCTTCTTGCAGTGCATGGTATTGAAACTTTGAGCTTTGTATCAGCTGTTGTATATGGTCTCTTTTATGTTATGTTGGATAAGAAAGCAGGTACAATCGCAGGAGTGTTTTGCCTTATTTGTTGGGTCAGCAACAAGGCTCTTGCTCAGAGATTGGGATTTCCCTTAGCGTGGAAGGTAAGTATATTTCTCAATCCTTGAATTTCTTTGTTTTGTTGGTCTTAAAGTTAGTCTTTATAGCAATACATCATTGGCCTTCATTTTTCCCATAATTCTGCAATTTCGAAATTTGGGCTAGTCCCCAACATGCCCTTTGATGGAGAGGCACCTAATTAGCTTCGAGGATCTGTCCTTAGGGTCCACTGTTTTTATTCATATTTCATTTATTTCAGTCTTTAGCTAGGGAAATACAGACCAGTTTTCAGATGCTTGATGTCTTGTAAAGCTAAAATGCTTAGAATGTTTCAGATGTGCAGTTTCTTCCAATTTCAGGCCTTTGTGGTATTAATTTGAGAAAGAGGGTAACCAAGAGTATGTCCAGTTGGCGGGATGGTGGAACCCATTGAAAGGCAGTCAATCACTGCAGTCTACTACTCATCTTACACACTTTCACAATAAAAACAAATACAAAGAACAACTTAATAACTTTTATTTTAATCTTCATTTATTCTATTTTAGAAAACATTACAAAATATAGCAGTTCTCTTTACATTTCCAACGCATCCTCCTTCCATTTTTTTTATTTTTTTTTGTCACTATCAAACATTATGTAGCATTCTCTAACATCATCGCAGCTCCCACTAAAGATTATTTTCTGGTTTTCATTTCCTTATACTTCCAAAAGTGGAACGAATTTCTCCTTACCCAGCACCGCTCACCTATCCCTTTCCACACTCCCTCTTCTCTCTATTTCAACGCAGTTGATATGTTTTAGATTGTTGTTCTTTTAAATGCCCTAAAAAGAGCTTCTACTCACCCATTTCCCACACCACCTTTGAAGATAATTGAAGCTGCCTTTACATTATCTTCCAGCGTGGCCGCCTTGCTAATAGATTTTTGTTTTTAAAGTAGCTTTTTAGGTTTAAATCATTCATTTCTTCCCTCTACGAATAAAGCATGCTAAGTTTTGAATATTTTCCTTGTTTTCTAACTCTTTATATTATCTTGTTTTGTATTCATTTTAATATGCTGCAATAAAAGAAAACTCTGTTTTGAAACAGAGCAGATTATTATGGTTATGAAAATTATTGAATGAATTATATTTTTTCATGTCTATTGAGAGGTTTTAAAAGGACAGTAAATGATTTATTATATCACTGTTTTCATTGTTGTTCTTTTTTTTTCTTTTCTTTCTTTCTATTGTTCTATTAAACTGAATTAGTTGGTTGTAGAGGAGAGGTATGTTCTTTCAAAATCTACAATTAGTATCAGAGCAGGTATTTTCTTTTGGGTTTAATATCAAATAGTTGGAATTTTTTCAAAGATTATCATGTCAAATTCTAACACCTTGCCCATTCTAGAGTTTTATGGAAATCACTATGATTATTGGTGTATAAAAATGATGACTTTTTTGATAGGAAAAGATTTGTGGGAGATTGTTGAATCAGGTTACCAGGAGCCAGCTGGTTGGAATGCTCTATCAGCCATTGATAGAACAACTAAGAAGGAAGATAAGAAGAAGAATTTTCAAGCCTTGTTTCATATTCAAATAGCTCTAGATAAGAGTCTATTTCTGAGAATTGCAGGTGCAACGACAGCTGAGGATGCCTGGAAGACTCTAAAAGAAGCTTACCAATGTAGTGATCAAGTCAAAGTTGTCAAGCTGCAAACATTGAAGAGAGGATTTGAGAATTTAAAGATGCAAGAAGCTGAAAGTGTGAGTGAATATTGTGTCAAAATTAAAGATGTGGTCAATAAGATGGCCACACTGGGTGAAATTGTGAACAATGAAGTTATGATAAAAAAAGGTGTTGAGGACTCTCACACCAAGATGGAATCATGTTGCCATCATCATAGAAGAAAGCAACGAATTGACAACCCTTCAGTTCGATCACCTCATTGGATCTTTGATGCCACATGAAGAAAGACAAAGATTCTTTTGAAGAAAGTGTTGAGAAAGCCTTTTCCTCCAAAATACAAATCACAAAGAATGAAGATGGCAGTAGTAGTAGCAAAAGCAATCAAGGCCAAGGTAAAAGTCAAAATTAGAATAATTCAAGAGGTAGAGGCAGAGGTGGCTCAAGAGGAAGAGGTAGAGGCAGATTTGATAAAAGGAATGTTCAATGTTACCATTGTAATAGGTATAGCCATTTTGAAAGACAATGTAGATTAAAAGAAGGTAAAAGAGTTAATTATGCTCAAGAAGGTGATGAAAATACTCCAGATCATTTATTTTTATCTTATGCTAAAGATGAAAATACTAGTAAAGATGTTTGGTACCTAGATTATGGATGCTCTAACCATATGCCAGGAAATGGGAAGTTGTTTTCAACAAAGGATGAAAGTTTCAAATCTAAGATTCAACTTGGTGATGATAAATCATTGAAGGTTGTTGCAAAAGTAGCTATGGAGGTCCACATAAAAAAAGGTATGAAGATTGTTAAATATTGGTGTGAATAAGTCTTGTACCTAGTTTATTCCTTTACTAGGGATTTAGAGCACTTAATTCACATGTTAAGTTTACTTAGGATATTAGTTGTCTTATCTAGATAACCATTAGTTGTCTCATCTAGAAGTTACACTTTCCTAGGTAGTTATGAGTTAGTTGTCTCATGTGATAGGATTAAGACACTTGTTATAATCTTGTCTTATCCTATCTCTCATCCTTGCCTTTATAAGCAAAGCATCTCTAGCATATTTTACATAGCATAGCATTGCATAGTATTGCATTGATCATATTGTATCATGTTACAATCCTTGTTTGGTGGAATAGCATCTTCCATTGTTGCTTCTCTCTATCTCTTGTGGAGGTTCTTTGGTGTTGCAGATTGAAGATCTTGGGTTGATCACTTCAACATGGTATCAAAGCTTTGAATCTGGCAAGCCCCTTCCATTTCTTTATTAGAGAGTTTCCATCAATTTCTATTGTGATTTGAGTTTCTTGTATCCTATATTGCATGTATGCATTTTTGGTGAGCTCTGGTGATTGCAGTGCTTTTGGCTATAGTGGCAGTATTTTAGGCTATCCCATTGCTTCCAGGAGGCTCGAAAAATGACAGATTTGGCTTTTGTGTCACTCAATTTCGTCACCATTTACAACTTTGGCAAAGAAGGGTTTGGAGCTCAGATCTGGTGAACAGATTTTACAGGAGCATTTCGGGCAAAAATTAAGCTTGCCATTGCGTTCGAGTGGTTGTTTTCGAGTTTTTTGATATATAATTTGCCCATATTTTGTAAAAGTTGTTTCCGGGGAAAAAAAATTTACCTGAAAGTTGTATGGCCCCCAGGGCGTAGGTATGATTTGGATAAAATATTATTTAAAAAATAATTTTATGTGATTTAATATTTTCAAGCTCTTTAAATATTCACCAGGCATACTATTAAAAATTTGGCAGATCAATATTTCTTTTAAGGGGTAATATTATTTTCTACGGAGATTGGACGACTTTATTGTTTTGCAAGTGTCGTACTTGCAGATTGGTCAGTGGCTGCAGTCACCACTGGTCAAAGTTTGTCTGTCGGCTGGTTAAAGGTCTACAAACTTCTTGTTTAAGCCACCTAGCAGCTATCTCCTTAACCGCGCGGGTTGTAAGCTGTAGTGGCTTCCTCTAAACCACCACGAGAGCAGCCATCAAACCGCAAGGTGGGCGGACTACACTCCAACCGCCAAATTTTATGCTAACTACCAGGTGTTTATCGGCCACATGTGACCAGCACAAGCAAAGCCGCTAGCGGTTTTCTGATCTGCCAGTGTTTTGCCTTTGCCTAGCGCCAGGTCATATGGGTGATCACCCGCCAGCGCCTAGGTGCTAAAGTTTTGTGCCCAATTAGTCTTCAAGTTTTGCTCCTGTTTAGCATTAAAGGTGCCTTTTACAGGCCTTTTTTCAGTTTTGCATAACTTTTTGCCACAGTGTCAGATTTGCAAAAACAAGATATCGTCAAAAAGCTGGTTCGATGAACTTTGCAGTGGTGTAGTCGATTTTTTTCAGATTTTGACATTTTTTGCTAATTTTTTCGGCTTGAAGGAACAAGTGCATTTATTGCTTGTTCTGGGCATAACTTTTGCAAACGAAGTCAAAATTTGGCAAATTTTTTTTCAAAATTGCTTAGAAAATCACAAGGAATCTGTTTGTAACCTCTGTTTTCAGTTTTGGAAAGCTATTTTTTCTAAAAATTGTAAAAATTGGCGTGTATTATAAACAGTTGATTTGAGCTTTTCACTTGTACAAATTGCAAAATTTCTTCATTGTAATTTTCTATGGGGGTTGCAAAATCAGTTTTAATAAATTTTGGGGGGTGAAAGGCACAATTTAATTGCCACATTGTCTTCTTTCTTTTGGTGTTTGTGACAGATCTAAGGCAAATTGAACCACTCACTTCACACAATTATCATACATGGAAGCTAAAAATGACTCAATTGTTACAATCTAAGTGTCTATGCCCAATGTTAGATGCATAACAACCTGAGTTTACAAGGGATTATGAAAGATTTTTCCATAGATGTAAAATGGATGAAGCAAAAAGGCTCATTGGCATACATGTATTTGATAATTTGTTGTTTCATATTTCGGAGTGTAAAACACCTAAGAATGTTTGGGATAAACTTGAAGAATTGTATGGAAAATCAAATCAGTTTCGAGTATTGCAACTTCAAGTAGTCTTCAATCACTCTCTCTAGATGCATTTCCTTCAATTCAAGATTTCCTTGCACAATTCAAGTTGATTTTGTCACAGTTGAAAGGATGTGGGCAAGACAAATCTAGTGATAAATGTATCTTCTTGATTCTGTCTAAGTTAAAGGGACTTTATCAAGTGTTTTCTTCTACTCTCTATTCAACTATGGATGCAATGGGGAAAGATTACAAAATGCCCTCTTTTGAGTTTTTTTGTGAGCGTCTTACTAGGGAGGAAGCCAAGTCGATTCAGTTGGATGCCTTACCTAATTCTAAGAATCATGCTCTAATGGCTCAATCATCCAAGGGTAAAGGAAAGAATAAGAAGCCGCCAAAAGTAGAATCATCTTCAAGTAGTGAGAATCCCTCCAAACCGAAGTCAAAGAACAATCAAAAGTCCACTTCATCTTCTTCTTCTTCTACCTATAGAGATTCTTCTTCCAAGCCAAGAAAAAGAAAGCAGATCCTTGTTCATTTTGTGGCCAAACAAGGCATGATGCAATTTGTTACTTTAAGAGATTAGAGGCTTTGGAGGAAGCTATGAAGAAGAACAACATTTCAGTGGCTAAGCCTTCTTCCATGGGCAAAGGGCAAGCTCTTTCAGCACAATCCATTCATTCATCTTCAGACAGTTGGATTCTTGATTCAAGTGCTTAACATCACATGACCAATTCACATGATCTTCTTGATTCCATTGTTCATACTTCTACTTCTCAAATTGCAGTTGGGAACTCTTCACAGATTCCAGTTTTGGGGATAGGCTC
Organism: Sequoia sempervirens; assembly: GCA_007258455.2. NCBI lineage: Eukaryota > Viridiplantae > Streptophyta > Pinopsida > Cupressales > Cupressaceae > Sequoia > Sequoia sempervirens. The sequence continues at coordinate 278,628,027 of VDFB02086081.1, read as the reverse complement.
CATTCAGAGGCTAGATGGCTACATTGAGGATGTTCTTCTTGTTCCTGATATTTTAGCAAATATACTTTCCATATATCAGATTTGTCATTCTAGAGATGGGAAGACAGTTGCGTTTACTCCACAAAACATGACTACTAGACAGTTGCAGGATCCTGAGAAGGTTGTTGCTACAGGGATAGTTGATCATGAGAATCATTTGTATTGATTTGATGGCTTTGAGTCTTCATCGGGTTCATGTTTTGTTGCTCATGCTGATTCAATGAGCAAGCTTGGGCATGAGAGATTTGGGCACTTGAACTATATATATATATATATATTCAACAGATGCAAGCACATCACTTAGTGGTTGGTCTTCCAAAGATCACTTGCACGGATGGTGTTTGTCAAGGTTGTGTTCTTGGAAAGCAACATCAAGATCATTTTACTAAGAGTCAAGCTACTTGTGCAACCAAACCCCTTGAGTTGGTTCATAGTGATCTCATGTCATTCCCAACTCCTTATTTTTCAGGGGCTAAGTATGTACTAACATTCATTGATGATTTTTCCCACCAGACATGGGTCTATTTTCTGAAGCTCAAGAGTGAAGTCCTCACCAAATTCAAGACCTTCAAAACATTTGTGGAGAAGCTGTCAGGTTTTTCTCTTCGAAAAATACGCACAGATAATGAGGGAGAGTATGTCAATAAGGCATTTCAGGATTTTTGCAATGAGCATGGTATTCTTCATCAGCACACAGTTCCTTATACTCCTCAATAGAATGGTGTGGCAGAGAGAAAGAACAAGACTCTTAGCGAAATGGCCAATTGTATGATTTAGTCTAGGTCCATGGCTCCCGCCTTTTGGGACAAAGTTTTTAATTGTGCAACTATATTTAGAACTGTATGCCCCACAAGGTAGTGCGGAATATGACCCTTGAGGAGGCTTGGTCTCATCACAAGCCTAATGTATCCTTCTTCATATTATTCGGTAGTGAGGTTTGGGCATTCATTTCTAATGGTCAGCGTAAATCAATGGAGAAGAAGAGTCAGCAGTACATCTTTGTTGGCTATTGTGAGGATGTGAAGGCATACAGATTGTTTCATCCTGACACACGAGAGGTACATTTCTGACGTGATGTTCATTTTGTTGAGACCTTCACCCAGTCAGATCCTCCTCCATCTTCTTCATCACAACCTAATCATACTTGTGCTCTATGTGGATGATTTGATTCTCACAGGGAGTTCTACTTCCATGATCCAAAGTACACAACGAGCATTGATGGAGCGATTTGATATGACCGACCTTGGTCTTCAGGTTCATCAGACTTTTGAGGGGATCTTCATTTTCCAACAGAAGTATGCTCTTGATTTGCTTCATAGTTTTGGAATGGCTAATTGCAAGCTTTCCCCTACTCCATTCTAGTCTGGTGTTGTACTATCTACCAGTTGTACTACACCTATAGTTGATCCTACCTTGTATCGACAGTTGGCTGGCAGTCTTTTGTACTTGACACATAGTCATCCTGATATTTCCTTTGCTGTTGGACTTGTCTCTCACTTCTCACAGGAGCCTCATGAGAGTCATTGGAAGGCCGCCAAACGTATCTTTAGATACATTTAGGGCACTACACATTTCAGAATTCACTACACTTCAAGTGCATCTCAGATTGTGGGCTTCATTGACTCAGATTTGGGCTGGTGATGTCAATGATAGGAAGTCTACTTCTGGGTTTGTCTTTTGCCTTGGTTCTGGTCCGATTGCATGATCATGCAAGAAGCAGACTGCTATTGCATTATCATCAATAGAGGCTAAGTATCGAGGTGCATTTTTGGCTAGTCAGGAGGTTTACTGGCTTCGTCAGTTGATGACTGAGTTTGGATTCCCTTTGACTCAACCTAGTACTCTTTGGTGCGACAATAAGAGTTCCATTCATATCTCTCAGAACCCAGTGGAGCATCAACATACTAAGCATATTGATATCCACATGCACTTCATCAACCAGCTCATCTAAGATGGTGTTCTCAGCTTGGAGTATTTGCCTACAGATCAGCAGGTTGCAGACATCTTCACTAAACCTTTGGCATCGACTCGTTATCTTCAGTTGTGATCGATGCTTGTGGTGAAGGAAGTTATCCTTGGGGGTTCTTGAGGATTCCTCCTTCCTTCTTCAATTTTTTAGCTTTCTTTGTAGCTTTTTCTTTCTTTTGGAGAGGAGTTTTCTCTCACAGAGTTTTTCTCCTTTTCTCTGCTTATGACAGTTTTTTTGCTTTGTACATGGGTACCTCGTCAGGCCTTATTGTCGGAACCCATCTTTTGCATTCTACATTTGTTTGTTCCTCCCTAAGTTGCACTTAAGGGGGGTTGTTGGTGTGAATAAGTCTTGTACCTAGTTTATTCCTTTACTAGGGACTTAGGGCATTTAATTCACATGTTAAGTTTACTTAGGATATTAGTTGGCTTATCTAGATAAGTATTAGTTGTCTCATCTAGAAGTTACACTTTACTAGGTAGTTATGAGTTAGTTGTCTCATGTGATAGGATTAAGACACTTGTTACGATCTTGTCTTATCCTATCTCTCATCCTTGCCTTTATAAGGCATCTCTAGGATATTTTACATAGCATAGCATTGTATAGTATTGCATTGATCATATTGTATCATATTGCAATCCTTGTTTGGTGGAATAACATCTTCCATTGTTGCTTCTCTCTATCTCTTTGTGGAGGTTCTTTGGTGTTGCAAAGTGAAAATCTTGGGTTGATCACTTCAACAAATTAGAGACATTTATTACACTCCTAAGTTAAAACATAATTTGTTCAGTTTTGGGCAATTGTGTGAGAAGAACTATAGAGTTGTTTTTGAAAATAAGAAATGTACAATTTATGATAAAAGTCGGGACAATAGAGTGGTCACAGTTGTGCCTATGACAAAAAATAGGATGTTCTCATTGATATTTGGTGAACATAGCAACAGCCTTGCCAATAATGGCATATGAGGATAAAAGTTCGTTGTGGCATCTCAGGGATGGTCATTTAAATTTTCACACTTTGAAGCTTTCGACATCACAAGCACTAGTTTTTGGTTTTCCCAAGGTTGAAGAGCACAAGGAGGTTTGTGAAGGATGTGCTAAAGGAAGCATGCAAAGGAAAAGTTTTCAGAAGGCGCATGGAGGGCCCATCACCCCCTTCAACTTGTTCATTCAAATATTTGTGGTCCTATGCAAACAAAGAGTTTGGGTAAGTCATCATATTTTATCACTTTTATTGATGATTACTTGTGAAAATGTTGGGGGTATTTTTTGAAGGCTAAGGATGAAGCCTTTGATACATTCAAGAGGTTTAAAGCACTTGTGGAAAATGAGAAAGGGCGCAAAATCAAATGTTTAAAGACTAATCGTGGAGGTGAATTTTATTCAAGAGACTTTAAATATTATTGTGATATGAATGGCATAAGGAGGAAACTCACCACTGCATACACACCTCAAAAAAATGGGATAGGTGAAAGGAAAAATAGCACAGTGTTTGAAATGGTAAGGAGCATGTTACAAACCAAGGGATTGAGTAACACTTATTGGGGAGATGCAGTTGCTACAGCAATGTACATTCTCAATCAAAGTCCCACCAGTGCACTTGAGAAGATGACTCCATATGAAGCATGGTATGAGAAAAGGCCTAATGCTAATCATTTCAAAGTTTTTGGTTGTTTAGACTATGTTTATGTACTTGATCAGAATAGACAAAAGTTAGATGCAAAAAGTGAGTCATGTATTTTTGTTGGATATAGTGAGGAAAGCAAAGCTTATAGGTTATATAACCCTCTCACTAATCAGATTATTGTTTCAAGAGACATGATTTTTGATGAAGGAGGAGTTTATGGTCATCAAAAAGGCCATATGGCGAAGTCAAAATCTATTTTGAATGATGATATTGATCATGAACAACCCACTAATGTTGTTGTTCCAAATGCTATAAATCCACCAAGTAGCTCCTCATCTAATTCTTCAAGTCCAAGTTCAATTCCAATTGCAAGTCCAACTTCAACTCCAAGTTATAGAAGGAAGGTAATAAGTTTGAGTGATATTTGTCAAAAGAGTGCCAATCAAGCACATGAAGAAAATCCAATAGGTGAGACAGTTAATTTTGCTTTATTTACCAAGGCTGATTTTGAACAATCTTTTGAAGAAGCATGTACTAATGAGGTTTGGATGCAAGCAATGCAAGAAGACATGGACTCCATTCATAGGAATGATACTTGGTAGCTTACAGAGCTTCCACAAGACAAGAAGAAGATTGACACCAAATGGATCTACAAGACTAAGCATAGCAGTGATGAAGGTATTGAAAAGGCATAAGGCAAGATTAGTTGCTAAAGGATTCACACAAAATTATGGGATTGATTATAAAGAGACATTTGCACCAGTTGCGAGACAAGAGACCATCAGAATGTTGATTTCATTAGCAGCTCAAAATAATTCGAGCATACATCATATGGATGTGAAAAGTGCCTTTTTGAATAGGTACTTAGAAGAGGAAGTATATGTGGAACAACCACAAGGTTTTCAAGTGGAAGGAAAAGAGAATCGTGTCTACAAATTGAAAAAGACTTTGTATGGCCTCAAGCAAGCACCAAGAGCATGGTATGCTAGGATTGATGAATACTTTCAGGAGAATGGCTTCAAGAGAAGTAAGAGTGAACCTACCCTTTACTACAAACAAGAAGGTAATGCTATTCTTATTAGAAGTTTGTATGTTGATGATTTGTTGTATATGGGTAGTAGTTTTAAGATGAAAAATGAGTTCAAAATTGCTATGATGAAAGATCTTGGTCTCATGAAATATTTTTTAGGAATGGAGGTTTATCAATGTAAGAATGAAATTTTTATTTGTCAAACCAAATATGAAAAAGATATGTTGAAGAAGTTTGACATGGTTGATTGTAAACCATACTCCACTCCAAGTGCTCATGGAGTTGTGTTGAGTAGGAATGATGGTGCTGAGTTAGTTGATGAGACAACTTACAAAAGTATTATTGGGAGTTTGATGTTTCTAACCCACATAAGGCCTAATATTTAAATATTCAGCTTCACATGTTTCAAGGTATATGACAAATCCATCAAAATAACACATGCAGGCAGCCAAGAGAATTTTGAGGTATGTGAAAGGCACTCTAAATTATGGTATTCATTACTACTCTTCTGAAACGTTCAATCTTGTTGGTTTTAGTGATTCAAATTGGGGAGGTAGTATGGATGACCGTAAGTCTACATCTGGAAATTGTTTCTTTTTTTGTTCTGGTTTGATTACTTGGAGTTCCAAAAAACAAAGCATGGTTGCTCTCTCATCCACAAAAGCAGAGTATGTTGTAGTCACCTCGGCAGGTACACAAGCTCTTTGGCTTAGAAAAGTTTTAGAAGAAATTTCCAAGCAGATTCAACCTACAGTGATTTATTGTGACAATGTACGTGCCATCAAGTTAGTAAAGAATCTAGTCCATCACAACAGTACAAAGCATTTTGATTTGAAGAACATCAACACACAAGATCAGTTAGCAGATATCTTGACCAAAGCAATTACAAAAGTTCAATTTTTGTCACTTCAAGATCAAATTGTGAGCCCTCTTAGTATCAAGAGGGAGTATGAAGATAATTGATGTTGCCTTTATGTTATCTTCCAGCGTGGCTACCTTGCTAGTAGATTTTTGTTTTTAAAGTAGCTTTTTAGCTTTAAATCGTTGTTTTCTTCCCTCTATGAATAAAGCATGCAATGCTTGCTAAGTTTTGAATATTTTCCTTGTAAATAATGCATTTTAATCACACTGGCGGTAAAATTTCAATATGGTCTCCAAGCTATTTTCCCTTATTGCTTGGATATTGAAAGTATGAAACACATATTTTGGGACTGCACTTATGCCAACAAAGAGTGGACAACTGTTTTTAAATCATTTATTGCTATTTTTCATCATGATTTAAACTGGAAGGAAGTCATTTTGGGCTTGAGTTTGTAAAATAATGTTATTGCTGATTATATTAGACAAGTTATTTTGAAGCATATTTGGATAGCTAGATATTTAGTTATGTTTTCTAATAACTATTATCATACAACTGCAACTTTAATGCTTTACTCTGACATCCTTCTTCAGGTGGCTTTTTTGCTTTCGCAGCAACAACAAATTAAAGATCAAGTGTTATAATTCCAGACTAATAACAAGTTTTGTCATTGTAAAGTTATATAGTATATGAAATGATTGTCCATTTCAGCCTTCTTTTGGCTGAGTTGTAATTATGGTTTGTGTACTAGTTGCCTTTTTATGGCAGTTTTGTTTCTCTAAGCTACCTATTGGTAGCTTCTATTTTTGTAAATTGCTTTGATTCAATATTAAAAAAAAAAAACAATATGATCGAGTTCAATTAAACTAAGTTGTGGGAGAAAAATGACAACAATGGATAAACTTGTCTCCTCACAAAGGTGTAATTGTTAAAAATAATTATAAAAAATTTGATGTATAGTAAGATAGTTGTAAATATTTTTTTGTTATTTAGATTGAAGAAACCCATAGATCTTAGAGAACATTGATCAAGCACACATAATGCATAAGCTGAAATTGATCACCAAATCACGTGAATAACATTAGGAATGACTACATAATTATAGGTTTAGGATACACTTGTCAAGAATGACAAGTGTCCTAGTAAACTTGAGTTATTAAAAGATTAACTCAACTTAGAGGTGTAGTGGTGTTAAAGTAACTCACATTCCTAATTAACTTAAGTAAATAATACTATTTACCTAAGTAAGCCTAACTAAGGTGTGATATTATTAATTACACAAATATAGATTAGTATAATTAGATATATAGATGTATGGATTAATTTAGAATAAGAAAGTATATGTAATTTTGAATTTAATATTATTTTATAAAAGTAAATGTTAAGATGGTCTATGCATCTCATTACATTCTAAATAAGATATTTGTTTCTAATTACGTTGATTTTTCATCTTTAAGTCATTTTGTTTTCATAGATCTTTTCTCGTGTCACATAGATCTTATCTCATTAGTATTTTACTCTTACTCTTTGTTTCACCAAATTTTCTTCTATCTTCCCTACTCCCTAAACCAGTAGCTGATAAAAATACTCTAAAAGAGGGTTGTTAGAATGAATAAGGTTCATAGTCTAATAGGAAAACCCTTACAAATGATACACTTTACAACATTGCAAAGGATTTACATATAGCAAGAAATGCCCTAAAATGACTACGCAACATTAGATTTGTTTTAACTTGCACTGAATTAATGTTTTATTTTAGTGCTTTGTTCCTTGGAATACTCTTCTAGGATGAGAAAATATGAGAGATAAGAGGATATGAAATTATTGTAATTTTTACCTCTAAATATAAGCACACAAACCCAAGTCACACTTTAGTATTTGTTCAGTTAGCTTGAAATTAAAGTTTGTAGATTTTGGGGTCACATTCATATAGATATGGGGTCAACTCCATACCCACAAAAAGATCCAAGATGATAGCATAGTTATGTCTATGGATAGGTGAATTCCTTATCATGGTACGTGTAGTAAATGTGCTTAGTACCCCAAACATGTGAATAAGTGAGTGAGAAGAGGATAAAAGCATGAAATTGTTTGTGTATGGGGATAGGAAAAGGCTAGATAAATGACCCCAATATTGTATTAATTGTGTCATTTATTGATATGTAAATGTATTAATTAATCCTCTCAAAATGAATGTCAAGTGAAATAGGTATGCATATTTAACCATTGCATTTTCTCCATTTTGAGGTGCATGCAAATCCTGGAATGATCATGTCTCTCAAAGTACATAGCACACACAAACATGCATGTAAAATAAATATTAAGACATAAAACATTGTGTCAAGGGAAATACATTATCGTGGACCTTGTTGAATGTCAGAATATTCAACATAAAGGATGAATATACCATGACTGGATTTTATTATAAAATTATAAATGATCATAAGCAACGAAAGTTAGAGAGGAATATGTATGACTAAAGAGATTCTTCCTATAAAAAGTGGGGTAATGGTTTGGCATGTTTAGTGGGCATAGGATTACAATGTGCATGGGGTGATGACATGTTGTGTTATTGAACCATTCTTTTTAGATGACATATGTCTTTTCATACATTATATTATCACCTACTATGATAATATGTTATATCTTTGTTTTATTTGCTAATTTATGATGATATATTTTTATACCTTCATGTGGATGATTGTGATGTTGTTACAAATATCTTCTAATTTATTGCATGATGACATTATGAGCCAAGCTACTAAATAAATATTACATCATGATTGTGATGAATCTAATTGATGTTTATAGGTATACTTTTGCATGATTATTATGATGATCACATAAGATCTAAAAGTACACTTTGATAATACCACCACCAATTATGTCATATAATACATTAATTCTACCTCTTGAAGCTCAACTCACAACTAAATATAACATAAGGATTTTGACATCATTAAACAATTATAAAATACACAAACCAAAATTTTACAATGGTACTTAAAGTGCCCATTTCTTTTTTATAGCTTTATATTTTCTTTCCTTTAAGGAATTGGTTAGTGATCATTCTTCTATATTTAGATAAATCCCATCTATCCATGAGCTTAATGATTATCCTGTTGATTCAAATAGTTTGGATTGTATGTCTAGTGAGGTTTTACCTTGTGTTATACCTTGTATAGTTGATTATAGATGATATGACTCTAGCTCCTTTACCTAGTTATGATGTTGTTACACCTCATGATATTTATTTCACATATAATGATACCCTTACATCCACTTTAGAGCCATGCTTCTTAGATGACATATCTCTTTTCATACATCATGTTGTGATTCATGATGACAAATGTTTCATATTTCATGTTTTTTATGAGCATACATCCCATGATAATACCATACCTTATGATGATGTATACTTTTATCTCTGCATGTGGATGATTTTGATGTTACAAATATATTCTAATTCATTATATTATGACACTATGAATTAAGTTAGTAAATAACTTTTACATTATGGTTATGATGAACTTACATGCGCTTCTCTACTTACAAAAACAAATTTACTTTTTATTACACACTTAGATGATTTCATTTTATGTAATTAGGGATTTTAAATTATACTTGAATAGTAAAGATTTGTAGAAACCATATTCTTCTTATTTTCTATAGACTTTCTTTACACATTTAAATAAAATAAATAGCAATTAAATTTAAATTAAATAAATTTTTAATTTTTTTGTGTCTATTTAGTCACTTGTGTTTTCCAAGTCCATCGATGCATGTTCTTTCCTCATGTGGTAAGGAAATCATAAAAATTATTAATGGTAGATAGATTTTTTAGTTTCTCTTTGTTAGGGGTTTACCAACATATATTTTATCATCAAGAATTGGCCAAAGCGTGCTTGTTTTCAAAAGATACATAAATTCCAAAGAGGGGCTACTATTGTTTGCTAGGGTGTGTACACAGAAATGCGGGACCAAAAGGGAGTAAAAAAGGCCACTTATTTTAATCAATAAAAACTAATCTAGACAAGCTATTAAAGATTATTCTTATAGATTTGACTTCAAATTTTATCAATCTTATTTCTAAAAAAGAGAGTACATGAGTAGTTATTGAGGTCAAGGCTAGGTTGGATATCATAACTTTTGGATTATTGGCTAAGGTTGATGAATCATCTCTTGTGGGTTACATATGTGAGGAGAGAATGCATGATCTAGGATATATTTATAAATTATTCTCATTTTCATGATATTTACATGGAGTACACAAAGGAAGATTGATGTTTCAAAAGTTTTCATGGAGATTCTAAAAGAGTTTTAATATTTATTCATGACATTTAATATATTTGGGGTTTGAGTGCTTTTAGTGGCTGATTTTTTACTCATGAGGTTTTTCCCAAGGAATATCTTGTGTCATATTGTTGATATGTTTATATATTATTTTGCGTTGTAGATTTTGAATACTTATTTTCATATTTTATGCTACAAGATTATGTGGAAATAGTTATATATTGTGGCAATTTTTCTTTCATAGAACACCCATTTTGTATTTAATTTTGGAACTACTAGAAGCATTTTATAATAATTGGTACATAGTCCAAGCCATATAAAGATGTTCGGTTTATCATTATTATTATTTTAAATTCCTCTTCTACCAATATCTTATTTTCATTTTGGAAAGGGGAGACAGAACCTTGCTTCACTAGAGATACGGCGTGCCCTTACATCCCTTGTACTGCTTGATCTAGGGTTATCGATCGAGCATTTCAATTAAGAGCAGTTTTGTTCCTACTCACCAAATAATTTACCTTAACCAAAAATACCCTTCTATTGTCGAATAATCTATAGAGTTTCTCAACCAAGGATTGAGCCTAGGACACTTTGGGAGTAATGAATGAAGGGTGCAATTTACCACTCATCTAGGTTTCTCATTTGGTTCCTAATAGAAGTTATAAATCTTAAAATAGACTTGAGATATGAATTTCCTAATAAGAAGAATCTAGCTTCTTCATCAATTGGACCACTCTTGGGTTTTTTTTAGCTATTTGAACCTTTGCATGCAACTACTATATTTATTGATCTAAGGAATGGAGCTTGAATTTTAATGATTCAATTTAGTTCAAGAGATTCATCATCTTAAAGTGCAACTAGGCAGCCTCTTCAAGTCTATATTTCTTTTACTATTTTTCACTTGCCATATCTTGACAATATCATTCTAAAGTGAGCTTCAACTTTTCCAACCCTAATTGCAAACTAATTTTCTTTAACTATTATTTATCTACTCTTTCAATTAGAACTCAAACCATGAGATCCTTCCCAAGTTTGGTAATTTCTTTCTCTTGGGCGTTTACTTGAATAAAGAGCTAATTGATTGCATCTTGTATCTAATTGAGATCAATCTATCTCTTATCAGTATTATTACTAAGTATCAAGAAGTATGAGGCTACTATTAATTTGGGTCTCTTCCATGAAATCCACATGATCCTCTCAATAAGCTTGAGTTGATTCCATTCTAGCATATATTGAATAATCAATAAGTTGTATCATGCCTCACAATATTTTAGCTTTAGTAACCATAAGAGAAGTCATTAGAGCCTAATGAGTAAGGTCATAGATCAATTATAGGCATGTATACATAAGATCCATTTCTTATCTTTGCTTCCATACCCATATCTCAACTTGATAGGCATTCTTTATAGCTAGTAGATACTAGGGGAGATTAGAGGGAGACTAGATTAAACCATATGCAAACATATAACCTTGAGGGAGAGCATAGGGAAAGTTGATTTGTTGTTACACATGAGAAAGCACATCACTAGGGGGAAAAGGAAAATGGATCACAAGTATGGAGAGAGAAAAAGTAGGTAGGCTAAATGAATATTGAGAATGAAAGAGGGATTATATTTGAGGAGCAATAAGGAGATCATCCAATGATAGAGGGAGAGTAGGGGAAAAAGGTTTGAAAAAATGATGTTAAAATGGAAGATAAGATAGATATGGATGTGAGAAGGGGAGAACAATCTCAAACATGAATTTTTGAGTTGGGGAGGAAGGTGGGGTGGGGGAACTTTACTTATTAGGAGCAAGAGTAGAAAAAGGGAGAAGGAGAAGAAAAAGAAGTATATAATTGAGCAACCAATGTGATTGAGGGAATTGTAATTAGAACTAATGTGAAAATATTTTTCCCTTCATATTGCCCTCAGGAGTCCTATTATCTCATCATAAGTTTATTTTCATTGTTCTTTGAGGCTTTGAGACATTGAAGTGGTTTAGGATGAAGGAATCGATCTACAAGATGATTCTCCATCAACTTGATGGATATTGGCTAGGTAAGGGTAGTAAGATGTTTGAGTAGGCACTTCACATGGACTAAGCCACTCTAGTTTCCTCTAAGGGTGAACTATTAGTCTCCTCTTCCTCCTAAGCTCCTTAAGGCTCATCGCTCCAAATATTTCATATATCATAGTCTACGATGAGTGAGCTATGTTCCTAATTCCATGATGTCTCTTATGTTTTAGTGGTACACATTCAAACACTATCTTTGGCTCATAAATTTATTACCAATACTTCTAATATGTTCTAATTATATTTTCATTCTAGCCCTTAGTAATAAGAATGTTCTTGAGGTCATATGTCATGATTCTTAGTGCATTAAAGGTGTGCACTACAGTATAAAATGATTTCAATGGAGGAAGAGGCTTCATAAGTACATAAATTTCCACATACACATCCTATAAATCACTACTTAGATGATGACTTAAGTCTCAATGTCAAGTTGGTTTTGATGCACAAAAACCTCCTTGGTCTTCAAGTTCTTGATTGTATTGGCCATGAAACCTTCAAAGTCATATGTATTTGAGGGAAAATAAATTATAGGTGTGGTTGGTAATGTGACCCTTATCTCCAAGGAACTCTATTAGTTATCAAACCGCTTCCATGAAGTGGTCCAACTTGCTTATTGGAAGCTAAATATAATGTTCAACTAAAATTTATTAATGAACCATAAAAAACAAATTATCACAAACAAGAAAGAAATATGGACATCTGGCCCATTTACTAGGAGATCAAAGTAGCTTCCCTACTTGATGAGATTGATCCATGAAATCATCTTCAAAGCTATGATGAGCTTGACAAATTAAAAAAAACAAAAATAGAAAGAATTGAGAACTCTTTTCTTTTCAATGTTCTAGCATTTGTATGCTCGATCTTCCCACCTACTTTGATGTGAATTTACATTCCATTCAAATAAAGTAGAGAATATATGACATCCTAAAGAGGATCATTCTCCTATTTGCAAGTAAGTATGAGTGAATTCATGATATTAACAATTATTTACCTCATATTTAAAGTGACCTTCATGAGTTGAAGAAATGTCAATATTGAGCCCAATATTTTCAGGCTTCCTAAGATTGTTTAGAAGCTTTGTGTATCTATGCTCAAATTTTCCTAGTCATTATTTTTATATGAAGCTTAGAGATATTTTACCTCAATATGCACACTACAGAATTCACCTTTTCCTTTATCTTTTGATTCATCAAGGGACACAAGAGTTGGATGATTATTGTTGGTAGGGTAACTGAGAGAAGACATGACAGAGCTACAGGTTAATAGCAGAACCTACTAAAAAAAATCATACAATACATGTTGAGTAAAAGGCGAACTATTCCTCATAGGATTAGATATGTTTTGTAAGGGACATGTTCTGAAATCCATATATTTGTATCAAAATATATTGCAAATGAAAGAGGCAAGACATAAGATGATATAATTTTGTAATACCATTGAAGGAACATATGTAAAGATAAGAGATTATGTGTGTGTGTGTGTGTGTACACACACGATTTGTGAATATCCTATGTTATATGAATTGTTTATGTGTCTTCATTTATAAACCATGTTTACAATGTAATATGAGTACCTCATTCTATCTAAATCTTTGATCCTTTTATTGTTGCTAATACCAAAGTATAAATATAGCTTATAAATAATTCATTGGATACAAAAATTTGGTCTGTGATCTTCTTTTCTTTCTAACAATCTCTAAAACCTACAATCAAGAGGCCTAGAAATTGAGATCAAAAACTTCATCTTAAGAATCGTAATTTTTTCATGCATAATTATTTTGTCTCATCAAAATGTAGTCATTCCTTTGTTGTATTATTCCAATTCTCCTCTATAAAGTCTGGAAATTGTTTAAAAAGATTAGTGTTTTATAAACCATAAGATCACCAATGATATCTCACCATTCTTTCTCTTCAAAATGATGTAGTGAGACACTCCTTTGTGCCAAATACATGAGGTCCTTTAAGAGACTATCCATATCATCATTATTTAGGGAACTCTTGATCAAAACATTATTTAATATTTATCCTAGGTTATATCCCAATCATTATTATCCACATACTATTTATTATTTATCCTAATACTTATGTACACAAATATCAATCCAATTGGCTTATCTATATATGATTATTATCATTTTGATTCTTGTCTAGGTAATCCAATCTTATTGAACATGAATTCAACCTAGTTGTTTTACCCCAAAAAAATTCTTCTATGTGAGGTCATCCTTGCAACAAGGATCTTGATCTACTTATATGTTTCAATAAAAAATTCAAACATTTAGCTAACTATCCCTATCTTACACTTCCATCCTAGTGTAACTTTACACAAAAATTCGTGGTTTGGTGTTATGTTAATGTATAAAAAGCAAAATATTACATTCATTTCAATTAAATCCAATAACAAGAGAGGATTATTGATTATCACGAGAAAAATCAAACTTTTGCACTCAAAATTAGGAATCAAGAAAATAATCTAGCATATCTATTCACACTCATTGTAGTCCATGTGAATAAACTAGAAATTATTTTTGAGTTCATGCTTATAATAAATATGACACTTGTTGATTGTCAAGACATTTTTAAATATCACTAGCTTGAAAAGAAAACCCCAAAGCTATGAGAGAGAATAGCATAGAATCTAGAGAGCATAATAGATCAAATTTGTAGGCACAATTTGGGTTTCTAACTACAAGCTAGATCCAAAACCATAGAGGTGAACCAAAATAGAGCAAGAAATAATATTCTAATTCTCATCCGCACATAAGGGTATATAGAAAATTTTCGAATTTTGAGGTGCATCAACTTCCTTATGGTCATCAATTTTCACTCAATAATAAAGCAATTATTCTCTCTCCTCATTTATTTTTATGTATGGCTTTATCATGCTTAGTATCTTATATTGTTTGATTTAATCCATTATATTGACACTATATATTGAATCCTTAAATTAATATATAGTTAATTGTTTTTTTAACCTAATTAACTTAAAGAACATCAATTATTTGTTTCCATAATACAATTATAGATATAATTAGCTAGTTAGTTTAGGTTACTTTGTAACATATATAATAACATTGTTTTAAGAAATAGTTTTATCTAATAAATTTTATCTAAAAGGTTAGAAGTCAGATTCAATATTAAAGAGCTTTCACTCAAAATTAAGACAAAGGAGAAAATTAAGGACATATAAAGATTGTTCTATTTGAATATCATTTAGTTCAATCATTAAACAACCAATAACAATTTTGCACCTCATCTATATAAAAATATGATAAATAACATCTTATTTTTATTAATTAAAATTAATTTTGATTATTAAACTGAATAATATGCAAAAATAACTTGAAAAATAAAACTGTTGAAAAAAGACATGAATAAAATGACAGGTTGGAAAATAGGACAGCTGGTGTTATTTGTGGGTTACTTTCCCGCCTCGGCCTTTTCTGACAAAGGGGTTGAGAAAGAGAAAATGTATTTGCAGCAATCTTTTGCAAAATTTCTGGACCTACCGTCTAGTCCCTAGTTCATCTGAACTTACAACCGGCAGAGTAAACCTTTCCTTGGCACATTGAATTTTCCAGCTACTGTACGTGTTTTGTAGGCAGGTAAACGGTGACATTCTTTTCTGGCGTACTCATAATTCCTACTACGATATATATATACAACTCGAATGATATCACAAATCTTATGCAAAATGTAGTTATGAATATGTTTGTGTACCCCGAAGAGTGCTGTGCTGAAAACTAGAGACACCAAGCGCCACGATTGAAGGATACTGTGAAAATTACAAAAGTGAATTGGGTATAATGATAATGCATCACCTGATCTCAGCTTGCACTAAGTTGGGTTACATTCATAACGACAGGCTCTGGGGTTAAAGTGGGGCGGGCCAAAACAATTTTGACGTTGATCTGTGTGGGTAGAGGTCCTCCATTCATTCTACTACTTTGATTCTCCTAACTTCTTCAATATTTATTTTTGAAAGTGTTTAAAGTTATGACGTTTCGTTATCCTATACTTTCCTAGTTGGTATAATATATTTTATAAAAAAATGGTAGTGAATAATATATAATATATAATACATTACTTAACATTTATAATATATATAAAAATAAATAAATATATAAAAGTAACATTATTTCAATATTATTTATATATATACATTATATAAGTAAATATATCTATAAAATAATGTATATATGTAAGTAATACTAGCATATGTTTATTTACAAAAAATTATGTAAAATATGTGAAGAGATATATAATAATATTATTTACATTTATATATATTATATAAACAGAGTGCTTAAATAGATATATTTAATTAAAGAGTTATTTTATTTATGTTGTTTTTAAGATACTCTTAAATCTCCTCATCTTGAAGTTCCATTCTCTCTAAATCAAGGGTAGTTCATGACTGAAATTAGTAAAACTATTAATTATCATGATTTAGTAGTAATGAAACATGATCAACTAAGCATATATTAAACAAGAGTATGAATCAAAACTCTAATACCAAACAAACCAACCAGTAAAATGAAGGTAAACATCAATTATATACTTAAATGATTTTATTATTGTTAGGTTACATCTATTAATGGTGGAGGCATATCCATCTTTAAAAAAGTATGAGAGATTTCTTTCTCAAAGTGTGTATTTTTCAAAAAAAAAAGTGATATATTAATGGAATAGACACCTTGAGAAGAATATCTCTTTATGTCTTTTACATAGAATTTTTTAAAGATAGGCATGTTAGTAGCCTCTATAATTAGGTTGCCTTACAACATATATTATTTGTTAAAAATCAAGGTCCCAGTTTTGACTACTCGCCACTAGAAGAAAATTACCCACTAAAACATCATTGACCACATCATAATCATCCATCACACAATGGCTATAATAATCATAGATAAAGTCTACAAATAAAAATTTTCCTCTAAGATGGAAGGAAAAGAACTAAAACTATCCGTTAAGGACACGAAATTAGATAATCCTTAAAAAGGGACATGAAGCATCATCAATATGAAATAAGAATCCCATATCAATTAAGTGTAAAACACATTATATAATAATGATACATGCATGTTAATAATCTCCATACAATTCTCTTAAGGACCCATGATAAATGATCTAAGAATAATACACAACCAAAGGCTGTGTAAATAAGGATCAAATATATTAAATAATCAAAGACTCAAACCTCAATTAAGAGAAAATCAAGAAAGAACAAATAAATAATAGATTCAAAATCATATTAAGATATGTCATAAAATGTATACACTCAGAAACATTAGATCTAAAAATGTATACACTCAGAAACATTAGATCTAAAACCTGTAATATATAAAGGATAAATTCTAAGAAAATAACTCTAGCGGTTGTTAAATAATCAAGACTCAAACCTCAATTAAGAGAAAATCAAGAAAGAACAAATAAATAGTAGATTCAAAATCATACTAAGATATGTCATAAAATGTATACACTCAGAAACATTAGATCTAAAACCTGTAATATATAAAGGATAAATTCTAAGAAAATAACTCTAGAGGGTGTAAGGGTGATGGTCTAATGAAAATAGAGGAAAATAATAGCTTATTCTAAAATTTTAGGGTAAATGAATAATTAAAGAAGAAAATAAAATAACTCTAGGTAAAAATATAGAGTCTGACTAATAATTTAAATGTAATTATGGTTCTTAGTTCTATATTTGATGTCAAGTTTGTGGAATGATATGATCAATTGAATCAGCAGTCTATTAAAAAATGTTTGATTGATAATCATTTTATAGATACAAAATTTTCACAATTCATAAAAGTTTGTTTGAATGTTTTTTGGTTTAAATTATGTAAGTTTTTCTTTTACCAATAATTTGTATCACACTCTACGATCTATCATCAGACTGAGCAAACAAGATAAAATAATGAGAGTTAAAAAACATACCAATTAGCTAAATAGATGGAATAAGGTGACTCAAAAATCAAATAAGTCAAAGAGAAAACAAATCAACCAATTTTTATGATCCAAAAAAGCAACAAAAAGAATTGTTTTACAAATAATAAGCATATACAAACAATTATGAAAAAGGGTTCAAAATTCATTAAATGATTCTTACCAGAGATATCTTCTAGCCCTTTATGTTCATGTAGTTCAGATTCAGATCAGGTATGAATAACCCGGACCGCTTATTCAACCATACAGAGGACGCGCCCTGGACCAGCAAGTTTAAAAGCCCTTGCTCTGTGTTTGATTTGACACCATTTCTGGGTTCTTCAAAACCTGCAAAAAGCCAATCATCGTCGATGTAATAACTCTTTTCAAACTTATTCAATGACATTTATAAAAAGAAAATCAAAAATACAAGAAAACAAAATTCTTAAACTACACCAGTCTTTATAGAGATAAAGCAATAGCGCCTAAAACCTCGCAGGATTGGCGATACACGGTAAATAAAGAAAACTGGCTAATGTGTTTACCTGGATTCTTACCCAGTACAGCTCCTTGGACGACTGAGATTATATGGACTGAGGGGGCTGAATCTTGCTATATGGACTTCAATAGGATGAAGAACTGCATTACTCAGACTACACTTTCTTTAAACGAACGGATAGATGTGTGCGTTACTCTATTATGCGTATCTTACTAAATAGCAGATCTTTGGCATTAAGCTTGAAATCAATTACTGTAGCAGTACATACAAATGAAACACGTGGTGCAGAATGATTTAATGTATAGATGATAAAATCTGCTTCACTCGACATGTGAACGGGAACTGCTCGGGGCCCTGTCCACACCTGTGCAAAATTTTTACCAGTATATTTAAGCACTGAGACGCTATTAGGGTCAGGGCTTTTCAATTTATTAAGATTAGGGTCAGGGCTTTTCAAATTTATTAAGATTAGGGAAATAAATCTTAAAGGTGGTCTAGGTATCATTCACAAACTCCGTATCCCCAAATTGGGAGACGCAATGAAGGTAACAGTGAATTGGAGTACGAGAGTAGCTTGAAATAATAATAATAATCCAGGTGCATTTATTTGATCGAAATAAAAATGATCTGTAAAAGCGTATGACGGTTGACAACAGTTGCATAGCCTGCATATGCCGTATTTTATTTAGAAGATATTTAAACAACATTTAATGCTCGAGTACCACAGGAAAGACATTTCACATCGTAAACAGTGCGCTTAACTTTCTATCTTATCTGGCAAGGAGTAAGTACACAGTACCCTCCATTTTTTAATTGTCTGTCAACTCGAAAGAGGACATTTCTGGTGACCAGTACCCTCCATTTTTTTAATTGTTTGAAGAGGAAATTTGACAGTTGTTGGAAAAAACACGACTAAGAGGGGAAAATGACACTACGATTGTACAGACCAACTGTTCTTCCTTTATTCTTATTAAAAGCGATTGCTGGACGAAAGTGACATAAATACCCTTACGCATACCTCTTTCCTTTTCAACGTCAAGGTTATTCATCTTCGAGAGGGCGACGTCTATCCAGCCCCGGGAATGCACCCGGGGCATAGATGCATGGGCATGATGTCCATGAATGTGGCCTGCCTCGTTTCTCTCGCCCGCCGTATTTTATCTGCAAACTTTCTGCCCTCGTATTAACTGCTCCTCTATCCTGTCAACTGTGTAAAAATTAAGATATTTGAACTATGTAAAACTTAATCGTGCACCCTGTTTCATATTATAAATTAATTTGAATGATGTGAAATATAAATTTCATTGTGATATTTTATATTATTTTTTGGTATAATGAAATTTATTATTTTTAGGTAAATAATATCTTTTAATCAAATAGAATGTCTCATTTTTATCATTTTTAATTGAATAATAATTAGAACACAATAGAAAAAGATAAATTTTAAATTAAAATAAAAGAAACAATTAAAAGTAAAAGTATAAGGACAAAAAATATTTTTAAAGTGAAAATAAATATAAGTGGGTATGCAAGTAAAATAATAGAAATTATTATTTTTTAATTATAATCTATTAAATTGTTGATAGGACACATTTAAATGACAATTATATTTATTTAAAAAATATATAATAAGAATAATTATGACAATATTTAATGGATGTATAAAAGAATGATAACAAGAAATATTTTTGAATTAGAAATCAGTTTTGAATATATAGATTTTATTATTTTATACAATTAATTTACAAATATTCTTAGTTTTATTATATTATTTATGAAAGATGCATGTCTACAATTTATAATAGTAAATGAGAGAAAAAAATTAGATTTAATTGAATAAATATTTTTATCAACTTTTGTGATTCACTATCAAAATGAGAAAACATTGTAGAACTTACTACATAATGAAAATAGAGAGAATACAAAAATAAACATAAATAAAACTCTAAATGTTGAAATAAGAGTAATAAATTCAAATAGAAATCAAATTCAATATAATGAAAACAAAGAACATAGTAGAAAAAGAAGGAAATAAAATAAAATTCAAAAATATTAACCACTCTTAAAATATAATCAATAGTAAAATAATGATTAAAAAGAGAGAGAGAATGATATTAACAATGAAGTCCAACTCAATGGTTAATGATAGGAAATCTAAGAATGATTATCAAAAAGTAATAAGATTCTAAATAATTACAAAAGATAATGATAATAATAAATTTATATTTAAATACTTTTAAAACTCTACATGTTAAAAAAAATTTCAACATTTGTTATTGTAAAATTTCAAAAAGATATAAAGAATGTTGTTCAAATGCCAAAGTAAAAAGGAATCTAAAGATCTAAAGAAAGAAGATTTTATATGAGTTGATATAACTCAAAACATTATTTACTAGCAATCGCACCTTGGGGTGCAATGGGTATGCCGAAGACAATATAGTGAATTTTGTGATAATTTCATTTATTTAAAAATGGGAAAACTGACTGTAAAGTAGAAATTTTTTTTTTACTTAATTTCTAGAAAAGATGAAGTCTGAAAATCAGGTATGTGGCCATGAAGTATCTTGTCCCACATTCTCTCATCCAAAGCTCCCATTTTGGCCTAGGCAAGGAGGATGTTGGTTAAGGTTGCGCAGCGTAGTTGTACACTTGCCAATTGCATTTTTTTGAAAGTTTCTAAGCCTTTTTAACAAATCCATTTTGTGTACACTAGCAATGATGGCATTCCATGAGATCAAATTATTTTGAGGCATTTTGTCAAACAGTTTACATGCGTTGTCTATGTTATTTCCATTATGCTTTGGTGGATGTCCATACCCCATTCAAAAGCTCCCATTTTGACACAGTCAAGGAGGATGCTGGCGAAGGTTGTGGTTGTAGAGCTGCCAATTACATTTTCTTGAAAATTTCTGAAGCCTTTTCAACAAATCCCTTTTGTGTACAAGGTTAAGCAGCTGGTGGTAGGTGTATTCCCTTGCCTTTTGATCATTACCAATATAATTGAGGAAAAATGTTAATAACTACTCATCATCTTCAGATGACTGAAAACCACACAAATAAAAAACTAATGAAAAAATTAAAAATATAAAAGCTATCAAATTCATTCATAAATGGTAAAGAGTCCAGTTACCAGAATTTTTGGAATCTGTATCTTTGAATTTTTCATTCCATGTATTTTTATTACCATTTTTCAATTCAAATGATCAATAATAATGGCAAAAAATGACTCAGCCAAGCACTACATTACAAAATGATCAATTTAGAAAATAAAATATTACTTGCTCCTAATCCTTAGCACAAGGGAAAAGTATATGAAAATATATATAACATAAACTCAACCACATTAATAATAAGACAAATACAGTTGGGCTCCTACTCTTTACATTTCCAGATTTTAAGCCTTTGTTTTGCATAGTAAATGAAACAAAACTAATTCCCAAATATAAAAATGCAATGATTTAAATTGACTTCCACAGATTAATCCCCAAAAAAAATTCTATGCACAAATTTTAATCTAATATTTAATTCCCAATTCAATAGTTTTAAACTAATTGAATAAATTAATAAACAATTGCATTCAAATATCTTCAATCATGCCATAAATAAATTATTAATTCAATAAACTCAAATATTTAAATTAACTTTATTGCTCAAATACTTTATTAGGCATTAATACTTATCTTTGAAATGTGCAGGAGAAATTTCCGTTTGTGAGTAGTCTGGGAGGAAAGCAGTGGAACAATGCTCAACACTCGTGCCACAAAACCATGCCCTGGCCAGGACCGTCCCACTGTAGGAGTGCCCCTTCTCTGTCCTACTCACATCCTGCTAACCTTGAAACCCTATTCCCGCAATGTGCTCAACTTTATTTTCCTCTCTTTTTTTCATGCCTCAAGAATTTAGTTTTCACGGGTTTTATACAACACAAAGGGTAGTTCCAACCGACACACCCTTTTACAAATAATAATTACATCCCGTGAAAAATCTAATTATTATTTTATTGCATTTTCTTTCTAGAACTATTATATTAGTTCTTATATTTATTTACTTATTTACTTTTATTCTATTTTCTTTAGCTGGATGATTTTTGCATCACACATACATATATTAAAAAAATAGCCTTTAGTTAAACAAATGAGGATATTGGTCTTTAATAAAATAAACATTTTCCCAAGTAGCACTATCATTATATGACTCCATTTAAATTTTACTTCATTTATAACTTTTTCTTCTCTTAATTCATAGATATCTCCCTTTTTTAATTGTATTTTAAGTTAAGTAATTACAAGAAAGCATTTTTTTTTTTCCAATGACAAGAGTTGTACATACATAAATATTAGGAATTTACAATCAAAGAAACTAATGGTAGTCTATGTGTTTACTCACATATATTTCAACCTTATCAATTTTCTCTCATGTTACCAATTTTCTTTAATATAGATATTTTAAATCTTATATATGTAACTTCAACATTAAATCTATAAAATTATTAAATCATCTCTTGAAATATCATATATCTAGTGAAACGACATACATATCCCATACTATGTAGTCAACTCATTGATGAACTATATAATTGATATACTTCAAATATATTCTAAGATGATAATCATGTATTCCGGACTACATGAGTATCCTCTTTTCCTATATGTCAAGTATAATTGAATGAAAACAAGTAAAAAGTATCCCTAAAAAGAGTTCATATCTTTCAATATATGCACAAAGTTATTGGGTTGATCAAGTCCAATAACAAGGTACAATAAAATAAAACATGGTAATCTTTCTAGGTATCTTAACAATCATACATTGAGTACTTTCATAGAAAAACATTAGGTCTAATATTTCCTTCACTGTTAACACAAGGGAAAATATTGGTTAAAAATTATACCCCTATATATGAAAAAATTGCATGCTAGTTTGACAATCTCTATCTTTGATTTATTTATGCCCTATATAGTATTTTATTGCATATCTGAAACCAATCATAAGCAATCACCCAAACCATATACCATGTTTTATTTGAGGCCAAGAAATATGTCTAACATACATAGTGTTCCCTAGCATAATAAAGTAGCTTAGTAATTAGCCCTTTTTACAAAGGTTGTCTCTTATAATCCTGAATCTCTCTTTTAAAAGAGTTTTCTTAAATATTCTTCATTACTCTATTTTTATTTTATTTTAATTTAGGAACAAATATCTATTCAATAAATTAGGGTTATCTCTCCCCATATAAAACTTCAACATGTTTTCGTGTTTAATCATAAAACATTATTCCATTCCAACTAATGTATTTAAACAACAAAATATTTTCAAGGTTCAAGATGTAGAGAAAAACTCACCTATGATTTTATATTGTTTCTAAAACATGAATCTAAGGACCTATGGGTTATGGGCCCACAATGTAAACTATATTATACTTAAGTGATAAAATATAGGTGTCACTTCTTCTTTACTTTTCTTTTTTTTAAACTTGCAAAAGAAAACTCAAAAGATAAAAGGGTGAAACTAAGGTTTCAAAATGTGAATCAATTTAGAGGCTTAAATTTGCTGCCAATATAATATGTAAAAATTTAGTGCAAAAGTCCCATACAATGTAATTCCAATTTTAGTCTATTAGTCTACTATAATTTTCTTTATATGAAGTAATTATTTGTATTTAATCCCTATCGTGAAGATGGAGGAAATCTGTGTTGGCTGTAACTCAATTAGTTTTGTCTTTCTAGAAAGTTAAATCATTAAGAAAAATAAATAAACAAATAAATAGTTTCTAATTATTTGGAGATCTACCATACGGGAAAATTAAATTAGTATGGAAGGTTTCTATTTTTCTCAATTCCAAAATAAATAGTTTATTAAATCTAGGAGCAAAAATGCAATGATAAGATTTAGTTATGAATTTACTATTTACTGGGTGAAGAAGAAAACAAAAATTATTAAATATCCAATTTGAAGTTTGATGTAAATTCAAAAACCATAAGTTACTCCAAATAAATGTAAAATAAAATAGGTTTGAGTGAAATTTTATTTTATTTTCTTTTTAAATTAATTTCCCGTGAAAATTTATAACTAACTTGAATTTAAAAGAATCATTCCATGAAACAAATTGTGAATAAAGAAATTGAAAAGTAAAAAGTAAATGGGTAATTTTAGATGATGAAACAAATTGTGAATAAAGAAATTGAAAAGTAAAAAGTAAATGAGTAATTTTAGATGATGAAACAAATTGTGAATAAAGAAATTGAAAGATTAAAAATAAATGAGTAATTTTAGTATTAAAATTTTAATTTAAAAAGAGTAAATATCCTTATATTTTTTAACCTAGATATTTTAACCTTTTAAACGTAATGCATAATTGATAAATAAATCAAGAATAAATTTAAACTATTATAAAATCTAGTTTATCTATTTATTTAACTTTTGAACATAATAAATAATTGATAAAAAATATAAGAATCAATTTCAACTATTATTTTTAATCTTTTGTTTTATATATATGTATATATATTTTCAAAAATAATGCAACAAAATTAATTGATGACCGGAAAGGCTCTAATACCAAATGAAACAAAAATAATTCCCAAATATAAAAATGCAATGATTTAAATTGACTTCCACAGATTAATCCCCAAAAAAAATTCTATGCACAAATTTTAATCTAATATTTAATTCCCAATTCAATAGTTTTAAACTAATTGAATAAATTAATAAACAATTGCATTCAAATATCTTCAATCATGCCATAAATAAATTATTAATTTAATAAACTCAAATATTTAAATTAACTTTATTGCTCAAATACTTTATTAGGCATTAATACTTATCTTTGAAATGTGCAGGAGAAATCCCCAACTATTGCTGGAATGGTCCTTGGTTCAGCCTCTTCCTTTTGTGAGTAGTCTGGGAGGAAAGCAAACTTGGCTGCTCTACACGAGTGCTGGTTCCACCGGAACAATGCTCAACACTCGTGCCACAAAACCATGCCCTGGCCAGGACCGTCCTGAGTGCACGCACTTGTACCCCAGGTTGGACACCCACTGTAGGAGTGCCCCTTCTCCGTCCTACTCACATCCTACTAACCTTGAAACCCTATTCCCGCAATGTGCTCAACTTTATTTTCCTCTCTTTTTTTCATGCCTCAAGAATTTAGTTTTCACGGGTTTTATACAACACAAAGGGTAGTTCCAACCGACACACCCTTTTACAAATAATAATTACATCCCATGAAAACTCTAATTATTATTTTATTGCATTTTCTTTCTAGAACTATTATATTAGTTCTTATATTTATTTACTTATTTACTTTTATTCTATTTTCTTTTTCTTTTTCTTCCACGGGGAAAAAGTCTCATAACAGTAAATGAAAGAATTCAAAGGACCATTCATTGCATGGTGGGTCTTCTTGTCAATGATGTAACTCCTTTGTATATTGTTTAAAACAATCAAGTTGGAAAATGCATGGAAATTGGTGTGCCAATGCTTATTATATTTATTGGATTTCTCAAAATATTTAACTTTCTTCTTTGTTGATTTCCCACTCACGCCTATTTCATGCAGTAATTGAAACATATTCATATTCAAAGTATTTCTTAGGATAGAGGTCCCTTCCAACAAAACTCAATTTTAAGTTTTAACAAAGAGCCTTAATAATTCTTATGCAGTTCCCAACAGTTGCAATATTTTACCATCATCCATAAATAAGAACTATCAAAACATGACCCTGACCATTCATGTTAATTAGCACTGTTCCATCTAAAATTCATAAGCTTGCCCTGCAAATTATGTCACCCTTACGATAGACCCCATCTTAGCAGGGATTTGTAAATTTAGAACCATTCAAAATAAGCACTTGTCACCTGTAATATCGATAACTACCAGAGGATTTGCAAATTATACAAATAGGCTAGTAGTAGATCCATGTGTGCACAATAAGATAAAATAATGATAGTCAATTGAGAGTCCTATTAGTGGAGATGTCCATGAATGAGCCTCATTGAATCAAATATGATTCTACTATAGATGCTTTGTAAATCTCTACTGTCCAATCTCCTTAAACAGCTTAGCATTACTATGTGTAGGTTACTAGGTGTAGCTCAGTTTCTCATAGTAACCTCCACTTGACACACTATGTTCCACCGATAGCAGCAAAAAAGAGATTTTTAAAAATCAATTGGCATTTGAATGCACTTTTTTAATCTTTTTCAGTAAGCATCACATGAAATAAGGTCATCCTTGAGTGCAGCGAATAAAAATGTGTTCCAAACACTGCAAATTTAAACAGAAAGAATTATGTAGTAGAGGTTAAACTGGGTTGCACTCCATGGTCATACCATAAGAAATATCAAAGGTACAAAAAAGTGAATTGTATTTTTGGAAGATATATCTTATTTTTCAAAATATTTCTTTACAAGAGACAGCAGTACAAAAATTATATAGGGGAAACTAATTTTTTTACAATTTTAGCTATACATTACATGGAGATTCAAGTTTAGAAATTGAAATAATGCATCAAATTCGAGGTTTAGTTTTCACTGATTCAATTATAGCAAACAATAATAAATTAAAAAATTTACATTTTCAGCAATTGACATTTAACCTTTTTTAATTAATTTTACATCCCCAACATGGTTGCAGGGCATCATAAAGTTTCCCACCCATCCCTAAGATGGTTGAAAGAAATTGTATTCATTCATGGCCATCTCTAGCATGGTCAAAGCACATTACATGCATTCCCAAACATCAATTATTATCTTGATTATATTGAAACATTAATCTATCAGCAAGAGTGCAACCCAACAAACTACACATACAAAGAATTCAATTATAGCAACCTTTGGATCTATCACAGCCTTGCAGTTTTTATAGTTTTCCTGCCATTTGCTTAAATATCACACTGGAACTTAATATTTTAGAAATGAAGTAGGTGATTACAACACATGAAGCATGGAAGTACAAAATGGAAACTGATCAAGATACTCCACTACTTGGTTGTTTTCCACATGCAAGGTAATTTTGAATATTGGCTAGAATATCTATTATTCATAGACTAATGTTAATCTGTACTAACTTTTTAGCTAAATTCAGTTAAACTAACCAATTTTATTTTTCCTTAATGTTGTGGTTAAAATTTGGGTTTAAATGTGCTCCATATCAATGATAGGTGTTGAACAACAGAGTGCAAAATCTACTTTTTTTCCCATAATTTTTAATTACCTTTTCTTAATAGCATGTAGAAAGGCCTTCCACCCAACCCATTGTATTGATCACCATACTTGTTGCTCAAGCATGAAATTTAAGATTTCTATCACTATTTTTTTATGCATCTGTAGGTGATAAATATGTGTGCAGATCCAAGAAGAGGGATTTGACTCATGAAGAAACTACTCTTGCAAATGACCACCAACAACATAACCTTTCAGCAATTGCAAGGTGTCTTATTCAAGGTCACAAGTCAGTGTCAAGTCAGTGTCTTGGGGCCTCTTAGTAGAACTAACCATCTTTCACAGATATTGGTAATTTGTAGAGATATTTGTACTGTGGAATTTCAACAACATTTTTAAGGGGTTATTTCATATGGATGAATTGATTAAAAAGAAGATTGCAAATTTCTATTTGCAAGCAATGTCATGTGGTTATTTAAACATGTTTTTTTATGACTTTGGTCTAACCATTTGTTTGTGGACAGTAGATGTTAAGTTGTATACATTGTCAACTTTGTAATTGAGGGATATTACCAATTCAGCCAGAAATCTGAGTTTACAAATAAATCCAATCATACATTCAAGTCAAATAAGCTATGGAACATAAAAAGATACTAAACCTATGATGTTGAATTCCTGTCATTTTATTTAACCTCCAACAATTTCTGTCAAACTTGATGGCTGAATGTTGAAATTGCTAGATTATTATTATGCAGTCTTCCAGTCATGTTGGATTCCTATCATTATTATAGTGATGTTCAATTCACTACTTCTACTACTATCACCTAATTCCAAAATTCAACTATTCATTTAAATGTAACCATCTAGATTTTTGACCTACCATGCCATTGAGAAAGTAAGTAGCAAACTAACAAATTGCTTGCCTTGGATGTGAGCATAGTTTTTTCAACCATGGATAGTTTTATCATTTTTTCCTTTTTCTTTCCCATCTCATACATCCACTTGTTTCTAGAGAACGCTCAACACCAGGTGCTTCATGTGGTGAATTCCCAAAATGGGATCTTGTACGTCGAACACAGACATTCTGGCACAATAGTTTGAAAATGTTTTGATTAGCCCATAAACACCTGTTTGCAAATTTCTACAGAGGAGTTTTAATGGGCCTAGACGAGTGATTAGCCTTCTATTAAATAAATATACAAAGCACAAATGCAATAATGAGCACCATAAAAGACATTAACTAATATCTTTGCAATACTTTTCTACCACTATTTGTAGCATAAACTGACTGTGTTACGTTATTTGCAATCAGACATTTGAAATTAATAACACAAACCTTGACAGGCACCATACTAAAATTGGTCACATTCAGATCCATTAGTTTCTAAGAGATCTCTTGCTTTATGCTTGATGCCATTTCCTACAATGAAAAGACAACAAATATGACAACTCTACTTACATTTCACATTATAGAAATTGTTATTTGGTTATAGAAAATGGCAAGAAAAATCCCAAATATCAGCAGTAATGCAAAAAAAAATGTTTAGCTATGTCTTCTTTAGAAGCTTACTCAAGCTCAACAAGCAACTTATCTGGAAAGACTGAAGGATCAGACTACAACTAACATATGTTTGTTTGACCTTTACCTGCAAGAGGTCAACTAGCAATTTCTTATCAACTTACAACCCATATCAGTTACACAAAATGATAGTTATATGTTTTCTAAATTTCATTTGTGCCTATGCAAAAAAGAATATAATTACTTTGTTTGATCATTTTTATAAATCAATATAACAATTTTTTGGCACATTAGTTAACCCTATAAATGTATGAATATGATTTTTTCATATTTTATCCAATATTGTATGATAATGCAGATTTGCAAAATAATCAAAACCAAAAATTAAGAAACCCCAAAATCAAAAAATAGAAAAGATATAACATTCAAACATTGATTGCTCATAAACCATAACACACTTGCAAACAATTAAATATGCCACAAAAACAATAGTGCTCTTTATCTTGGATTTGAAACTAAATGTTTGTCTTGATAGAAACAAAGAAATGTTTTATTTTCTCTGCTTGCTTTTTGGTTGTAGGTATCCATATTTCTAA